>OW804098.1:16157486-16167486 GCA_942159475.1 Sthenelais limicola
GCTTAAGGCTCTTATTTCCTCCACACAACACTTACGTGGGTCAGATTTTCAAAACATGTACAATTGGCAGCTCTACACATTTAGTAAATTCTCCTAAATTAGGCACAGAAATGAAGAAGACCTGGTATATCTTGAGTATATTTGGTATCACATTGATTTAAAGTATCAGTTCTGTTATGTTTAACTGCATTTTGAAGCTTATTTTTGTCTTAAATGTGGGTTATTTGAGAGGATTGGTGAAGACGAATTGTACATTTTCTGAAGATCTGACCCACATGTGCTACTGGTTGCTTATGTCTGAGCATGGTGGCAGTTTAGCTTAGTACATCTTCTCTAACACACAAATTAATGTGTTTTATTATGTGAGAACTCTAGTAAATGGGTGCTATGAACATATTCATTATATGCGCATTCCATATGAGAGGTGGTATAAGTGGGGTGCTGTAAAAATATTCATATAGTACGCATACTATATGAACTACTTTGTCACCAAGTCGGCTATTTTTTTCAGATTTTACACATCAAGTTTTATGCCCATATAATAAATAAAGAATGGAACTCGCCTGTAATAATCAAACATTTATTGGACGGCATCGTGCTTATGCGGAAAAATCAAGTCCAATAAATTTTCGATTATTGCCGGCTCGTTCCATTCTAACTATTTATATTGAACAAGTTACATATGGGTCAGATTTTCACAAAATGTACAATTGGCAGCTGTACACATTTAGTAAATTCTGCTAAATTAGGCTGCAATTTGGCCAATGCTAGGTAAATTCGAGTATATTCGGTGTTGCATTGATTCTAGCAATCTGATTGGTTAGGTTGAACTGTAATTTGAACTTTATTTTTGCCTGAAATTTGGTTTATTTGAGAGGATTGGGATTGGTGACGGCGAATTGTACATTTTCTGGCGACTTCACCCAACTATTGGTTGTCTGTGGCGAGCATGGTGGCAGATCCATTCGAATCAGATAAGAAATTAGCCCCAGAATAAAAAACGTACATATTGTGTCCTAAAACACAATTACAAACCTCTGCCATTGCCATCTGGTATAAGAATTACCAGCTGGTAAAATGGCCTCAGATGGGTAGAAAAAGAATTGATCAAAGAGTAGAAATATTTGTATTTCAATCTTATGTTGACTGTGAATGGGGCTTTAAGTAGCAGATGGCTGCTGAAGTGTTCTCTTGTCATGACGTCATTCTAATGGTGGAGAGTGGCGGAGGTGGGATGCAGAAGGAATATACGTCACTTCCGGGTTTGTCTGCCTCTGCCTATTGTACATGATGATTGGCTGGGCTTGTGGGGCTGTTCCTGTAAACACTGCACCTCCCTGGAGTGAATATGGGTCAGATCTTCAGAAAATGTACAATTCGTCTTCACCAATCCTTTCAAATAATCCACATTTACGGCAAAAATGAGCTTAAAAAGGCAGTTTAACTTAACAGAAATGATACTTTAAATCAATACGAGACCAAATATACTCAGATATTCATCATTGTTCAGCCTAATTAAGCAGAATTTCCTAAATGCGTAGAGCTGACGATTGTACATTTTCTGAGAAACTTATCCATATATGGGTCAGATTTTCAGAAAATGTACAATTCAACTCCGCCAATCTCCTCAAATAATCCAAATTTCAGACGAAAATAAAGTACAAAAACCCAGTTCAACCTAACCAAACAGATTGCTAGAATCAATGCAATGCCGAATATTCTCGAATTTACATAGTATTGACCAAATTGCATCCGTATTTAGCAGAATTTACTAAATGTGTACAGCTGCCAATTGTACATTTTCTGAAAATCTGACCCATATACTCCTTAGGATGACCTTGGAAAGGCTTATATGGAAACGAAAGGCTATATTTAATACATTGTTTTAAAAAATTTGGACAGTGCACTTAAGTGTTATGTTAGCAGGGTGTACATTCGAATCAGATAAGAAATAGGGGATTTGCATGTGCCACTGCGCATGTCTGCCACAGTGCATCCTGGGATGGATTCGGATGAAATCTGACACACAAATATTTGGCAAAGGTTTCATCGAAAATTGCAACCAATATTTCACCAATGTCATAGCTTGTATAAATGATTTATGAAAACCAAATGCATGATGGGAAAGATGGAGACTTGTGTTATGGAAACATGTATAACACATGGATATTGACATTAGAGCATTGATAAATATCCGATGCTGAACATGGCATGTTTTCTATAGATTTTTTACTGTACCATTAGTCCCATAATGCCATGCGAAGCAGGATCCAAAATGGCGGCTATGCAACTCCCCTATTAGCCCCAGAATAAAAAACGTACATATTGTGTCCTAAAACACAATTACAAACCTCTGCCATTGCCATCTGGTATAAGAATTACCTGCTGGTAAAATGGCCTCAGATGGGTAGGAAAAGAATTGATCAAAGAGTAGAAATATTTGTATTTTAATCTTATGTTGACTGTGAATGGGGCTTTAAGTAGAAGATGGCTGCTGAAGTGTCCTCTTGTCATGACGTCATTCTAATGGTGAAGAGTGGCGGAAGTGGGATGCAGAAGGAATATACGTCACTTCCGGGTTTGTCTGCCTCTGCCTATTGTACATGATGATTGGCTGGGCTTGTGAGGCTGTTCCTGTAAACACTGCACCTCCCTGGAGTGAATATGGGTCAGATCTTCAGAAAATGTACAATTCGTCTTCACCAATCCTTTCAAATAATCCACATTTACGGCAAAAATGAGCTTAAAAAGGCAGTTTAACTTAACAGAACTGATACTTTAAATCAATACGAGACCAAATATACTCAGATATTCATCATTGTTCAGGCTAATTTAGCAGAATTTCCTAAATGCGTAGAGCTGACGATTGTACATTTTCTGAGAAACTTATCCATATATGGGTCAGATTTTCAGAAAATGTACAATTCAACTCCGCCAATCTCCTCAAATAATCCAAATTTCAGACGAAAATAAAGTACAAAAACCCAGTTCAACCTAACCAAACAGATTGCTAGAATCAATGCAATGCCGAATATTCTCGAATTTACATAGTATTGACCAAATTGCATCCGTATTTAGCAGAATTTACTAAATGTGTACAGCTGCCAATTGTACATTTTCTGAAAATCTGACCCATATACTCCTTAGGATGACCTTGGAAAGGCTTATATGGAAACGAAAGGCTATATTTAATACATTGTTTTAAAAAATTTGGACAGTGCACTTAAGTGCCAGATACCCCAGAATGAGAAGATTCCTACAAAGAGATCTTGTGAATAAAACACATTGAGAAATATCAATTTTGTGACGTATGACTCTTTTTTTCTGTAACGCATTACATTTGTCATGTATACACATGCCTTAGATGGCATGTTAACAGACAAATATAAAAATATTAACCTTCTTTTAAAAGACGCTTTGATCAGAATTAGCAGGGTATGCAACTTTAATGCCAAGTAATTCCACTAAGTGTCAAAAGGTGACATGGTGCCTATTTGTCAAGCACATGTTTACAGAGGAAAATAAAAATATTAATCTTTCTTTTAAAAGATGCTTCAGAATTAGCAGGGCATACAACTTTAACACCCAGTAGTTCTGCCTGTGTTTTCCCCCTAAGTGCTAAAGGAGAATTAGCAGGGTGTACAACTTTAACACCCAGTAGTTCTGCCTGTGTTTTCCCCCTAAGTGCTAAAGGAGAATTAGCAGGGCTTACAACTTTAACACCCAGTAGTCCTGCTGTGTTTTCGCCCTAAGTGCTAAAGGAGAATTAGCAGGGTGTACAACTTTAACACCCAGTAGTTCTGCCTGTGTTTTCCCCCTAAGTGCTGAAGGAGAATTAGCAGGGTGTACAACTTTAACACCCAGTATTCCTGCCTGTGTCCCTAAGTGCT
The DNA here is from genome assembly GCA_942159475.1 of Sthenelais limicola. NCBI lineage: Eukaryota > Metazoa > Annelida > Polychaeta > Phyllodocida > Sigalionidae > Sthenelais > Sthenelais limicola. Next base: position 16,161,377 of record OW804098.1, read on the forward strand.
AAAGGAGAATTAGCAGGGTGTACAACTTTAACGCCAAATATTCCTGCCTGTGTTTTCCCCCTAAGTGCTAAAGGAGAATTAGCAGGGTGTACAACTTTAACACCCAGTAGTTCTGCCTGTGTTTTCCCCCTAAGTGCTAAAGGAGACGTAGTGCCTATTTGTCATACACATGTCTTCCTGGCCTTGTTAACAGACCAAGATAAGAGCGGAGAAGGCAGAAGGGGAGATTAGAGCTATTCCTACGTAGACATCAGGGAATTAAGGACTTGAGAATGGCAATGTTCTTTGAGATGTTTTTGTGCGTCCCTCTCAATTTGCCTTGTGTGTTACTTCAGTCTCCGCTCCTTAACAAAGCTACTTCCCACTTTCTAAGCTTTCGTAGATTCTTATTGAGAGATTTGTGGAAAAGTTGCCTGCAGAATAAAGGATGCAAATTTTATTCTTTTAGATTTGGGCTTAATTTAGAATGACATCTGTATTCTTAAGAGAACCAAGAAATACATAACAAAAGATAAATTATAGGTAAATTATGAGATTATGACACAAATAGATATTTAACCTTTTAAACATTTAACATCTTATGAGCGTACATTATAACATAGAGGCTTTAAGGACATAATTAGCACTTATTGGACGAGATGACACACAAGTAAAGAACGAGATCGTAGATCGAGTTCTTTACTTACGCGTTCGTGCGGAAAACGAGTCCTATAAGTTGATTATTATACATACTAAAGGGCCTAGTCCACTAAACCGATTCTCATGCAATTTTCACAGAATTTAGTGTAAAAGAGTCCTCTGTGGCGCAAAATCGCATGAGAATCAGCTTAGTGGAGTAGACAGGATCGGATTTCGGTGGGCCCCCGAAATAAAACTGGACTTTTATGAAGCCCTGTAGCAAAGACAACCCCCGCCCCCCCCGCCCCTTAAAAAAATGTTGGTGAAATCACTTTTAGATGGGAGAGAAAGAAAGAGGGAGGAGTCAAGTTTTCAGAAAATGTACAATTCACCTTTGCCAATCCTCTCAAATAACCCAAATTTCAGACAAAAATAAAGTTCAAAACACAGTTCAACCTAACCAAACAGATTGTTTGAATCAACCCAATACCAAATATACCGTGTCCGATATGCCTAGTATTGACCATTTTTTAGCAGAATTACTAAATGTGTACAGCTGCCAATTGTACATTTTCAGAAAATCTCACCCATCATGGAGAGAGACAATAAAAGCAAAATATTTGTAATAAGAACAAATAAAGAATATTTCAATTCAAGTGAATCCTTCATTACTGGGAAGGTGTATTGAGCACCAGATGGGACGATTGAGTTATGGGTCAGATTTTCAGAAAATGTACAATTCACCTTCACCAATCTTCTCAAATAACCCAAATTTCAGACAAAAATAAAGTTCAAATACAGTTCAACCTAACGAAACGTATTGCTAGAATCAATGCCATGCAAAATATACTCGAATTTACCTAGTATTGACCAAATGGCAGTCTAATGTATCAGAATTTACTCAATGTGTACAGCTGCCAATTGTACATTTTCTGAAAATCTGACCCACATATGAATTAAGACAGATATGAGCTGCTATAAATACCAGGACTAATGAGTGTAATTAAGATTCATTTACTACTTTTGTGTGTTAATTGAAAGGCCTGATGTTCAGCTAATTATCATCATTCCCTGCATTAGGTTCTAATTGTGAATAGAGACACATGAAGCAAGTGAAGACTTCTGCAGTAAAGGTATTATATATGAGAGAGAGAGACAGGAGGGAGAGGGGGGGGGGAGAGGGGACAGAGAGAGAGAGAGACAGGAGGGACTGAGGGGGAGAGAGGGGACAGAGAGAGAGAGAGAGAGAGGGAGAGACAGGAGGGACTGAGAGGGAGAGAGAGAGAGAGAGGGAGAGAGAGAGGGAGGAGGAAGAGAGAGGCAGAGGCAGAGAGAGAGAGAGAGACAGGAGGGACTGAGGGGGAGAGAGAGGAGAGACAGAGAGAGAGGGAGAGAGAGAGGGAGGAGGAGGAAGAGAGAGGGAGAGGCAGAGAGAGAGAGAGAGGAGGGACTGAGGGGGAGAGAGAGAGACAGAGAGAGAGGGGGGAGAGAGAGGGAGGAGGAAGAGAGAGGGAGAGGCAGAGAGAGAGGGAGAGAGAGAGACAGGAGGGACTGAGGGAGAGAGAGAGGGACTGAGGGGGGCAGAGACAGGGGGCAAAGGGGGGAGGCAGACAAGGAGAGGGAGTCAGGAGGGAGGGAGAGAGAGGAGAGAGACAGGAGGGAGAGAGGGAGGAGCGAAACAGGAGGGACTGAGAGAGAGGGCAGAGGGGGAAGACAGACAAGGATAGGGAAGGAGAGAGAGACAGGAGGGAGCGAGACAGGAGGGAGAGCGGGAGGAGGGAGAGAGAGGGAAGGCAGACAAGGAGGGAGAGAGGGAGGAGGGAGAGAGAGGGACTGAGGGAGGAGAGGGGGCAGAGACTCAGAGGGAAGGCAGACAAGAAGAGGGAGGGACAAAGAGAAAGGAGGGAAAGAGGGAGAGAGATGAGGGGACAGTGAGAGAGCGGGAGATACAGGAGGGAGAGGGTGAGAAAGCAGAAAGAGCGGAAAGAGAGAGGAGAGGGAGGAAGAGAGACAGACAGACAGGAGGCGGACAGAGGGAGACAGAGAAAGAATGGGAGGAGACAGACAAGGAGAGGGAGAGGCAGGGGAGGGACAGAGAGACAACTAGAGAGACAGAGAGGGAGGGAGACAAAGAGAGAGAGGGAGAGAGACAGAGAGGGAGGGAGACAAAGAGAGAGAGGGAGAGAGACAGAGAGGGAGGGAGAGAGACAGAGAGAGAGGGAGACAAAGAGAGAGAGGGAGAGAGACAGAGAGGTAGACAGTGAGAGACACACACAGAGAAAGGGAGACAGAGAGAGAGAATGGAGGGGGAGGACCTATAGGCATATGGGTCAGATTTTCAGAAAATGTACAATCTAACTTCGCCGATCTTCTCAAATAACCCAAATTTCAGATGAAAATAAACTTCAAAAATACAGTTCAACCTAACCAAACCGATGGCTAGCGACTATGCAATGCCAAATATACTCGAATTTACCTAGTATTGACCAAATTGCAGTCTATTTTAGCAGAATTTCCTAAATGTTTACAGCTGCCAATTGTACATTTTCTGAAAATCTGACCCATATACTATAACCCTCCCTGGTAAAATACCACAAAGACACAAAACCCAACAACCTTACAATACATAAAAACAAAACACTTTCACCAACGACAAGGCGGTAGCTAATCAATATTTGAGTCAGATTTTCAGAAAATGTACAATTGGCAGCTCTACACATTTAGGAAATTCTGCTAAATTAGGCTGAAAAAGGATGAATATAGGGGATATCTGAGTATATTTGGTATGACATTGATTTAAAGTATCAGACCTGTTATGTTGAACTGCATTTTGAAGCTCAATTCTGTCTTAAATGTGGGTTATTTGAGAGGATTGATGAAGGCGAATTGTACATTTTCTGAAAATCTGACCCATTTGTTCGTTTAAACTGGGCTTGAATCTACTCAAAAGCTTTCCCTAGTCAAGGATCCAATTTAGTGAGTGAGAGGAATTTATAAGATTCCCTCGGGAAGCAACTACATCTATTTACCTCTCGTTTCACATAGTAAAAACAGCGGAACCCAATATTTAAAAGCTGGCCTCTCACGTTTGCCACACTTATAGGTCTCCCCAAGTTATCGCAGTTGGTTATCGCATCAAAATGTATATTGATTGACATGTTAGCTACGTGTATTTTATTAATCGAGTAGCCAAACTTCTTGTTGTTTAGAGGGAAAAAGCACAAAAAAATTTGAAGCGTTTATCATGTATATAACTATATCTAGGTTCTATTGTTATCTAGGTTCGTAGAAACAAACAGAACAGCTAAATTCATGTTCAACGATGGATAAATAGACTTAAAAGGATTAAAATCATTATGAGGTAATACATAACTCTGTACAACTAATATTTACTTGGATGCTGCGAGATTATCATTGTATGAAAAAAGATCCAATAAAATTTCTTTTAAAAAAAAGTCGTCAGTACTTCTACTCAAATCAGTTTTTTTTTACAACTTAGTCGAAATCTTTTGAGTTTCTGCAAATTCTATACATTTTTTGGGTTAGTCGAAAATTGTTGAATTTCCCCCTCAAGTCTGTCCAAAATCTCTTAAATTTTCAAAAACATTTGATTTCGGCAAAACTGAAATTTTCTAAAGTTTGAATGCACCATTTAAAGAGGGTTTTTAAGAAATCTTGATGATGAAGCCCCCTAGACGTGCTTTTGCCAGAAATATTTCAGAATTCTTGCCAGAAAAAAAGAAATTTGTTTGCCATTGGAGTGAAGTTGACAAAAATGTTGTGAGCTTCTCAAATTAGAGTTCTTCCACTTCATGCCTTGACCTTACTTTCATTCCTGTTTGAAAGGCATTAAACAAACAAGAAATAGTTAACAGTGATCAGTTTACATTTATTTATTTATTTCCGGTTCATGTAGAAGATTGCGTTTCCAAGGGAAACGGAGATTGATGTCAGTTAAATGTAAAGTTCGAGAGGGAGGGATAGTAGGAGGGAGAGGAAGGGGAGACAGAAAACATGAAATCCCTATCCCATATATGACTGGTCATTCCATGTAATTCTGTTGGTCCCTTTAACACCTTTGCATATGAGGCATCTTATTTCACAACTTGCCACTTTAATTCACACATGGTCTACCCTTTAATTCACACCTAAACGCCATCCCCTCCCCCTCCCAGCCATTACCAGCATGATTCTGATCCCATCTGCTGATATCAGAATCAACAGATTCTTCACACTGATATCCAGGATGGGAGGAGCCAAGATGCTATCAATGATTGACAGATCTCACCCCAATCCATTTAGATTGATGATAACATCAATCTAAACACAAACCCAAGGTACAGAAACTATTGGGGCTGAACACAACTAATTCCCGTGCCGTTGTGCTCTAACAGTGTTCCGATCTATAACCCCGATGGAGAGAGGGACCTGACAGCAAATTAAAATCGCTGGCTTCATCTCACTAGAAAGAAATTGGAAACCGACCTCATCTGGAAATGGAATGAAAAATAATCTGATCATTTTACTGTTAAAACAAAAAGCAGACTGGTCGCTGAGCTTATAATACTCTCTAAAGTCGCTAGATGGTGCTGGGGGCTGTGGGGGGGGATGGGTCGGTCACCGGGGGGTGGGGGGTATGGGGTTAGGTCGTTTGGTGCTGTTGGTTTGATGTGTGGCTGGTTCATTGTTATTTTTGAAAGATAAGTTCTTTCTCTGTCTCACATCTTTCTCTCACTGTCTCTTTGTCAAATAACTTTCTTTTGCTGTATCTCTCCCTCTATATCCTTCCCTCTCTCTGTCTCCCTCCTTCCCTCTCTCTCCCCTCTCTCTCTCTGTCTCCCTCCTTCCCTCTCTCTCCCCTCTCTCTCTGTCTCCCTTCTTCCCTCTCTCTCCCCTCTCTCTCTGTCTCCCTCTTTCCCTCTCTCCCCTCTCTCTCTGTCTCCCTCCTTCCCTCTCTTTCTCTGTTTCCCACTCTCTTTTCTCTCTCTGCCTGCCCCTCTCTCCCTTCCTGTCCCTCTCTGTCTCTCCCTTTTCTTTCTCTGTCTTGCTCTCATTCTCATCTCTCTCTCTCCCGCTCTTGCTCTTCTATACACACACTCCTGCCTTTCTGTCTCTTTTCTCTGTCTCTCTCCCCCTTCTTCTCTATCTCTATTTCCTGGGTATGATCATAAACTGCCTCCCTCTGAGCTCTCCCGCCCTTGATATAACCATCTTAAATGTGTTGATAAGGGCGTAAAGCAACCAATCTCACTCACTCCCTCTCAGCTCTCCCGCCCTTGATATAACCATATTAAATGTGTTGATAAGGGCGTAAAGCAACAAATCTCACTCACTCACTCACTCCTTCCTTCCCTCTCTCCTATACCTTTAGGGTATAACATGCAGAGAGAGAGAGAGAGAGAGAGAGAGAGAGAGAGAGAGAGAGAGAGAGAGAGAGAGAGAGAGGAAGGGGGAGAGGGAGAGAGAAAGAGACTCTATTGAAGAATGAGGAC
>OW804098.1:16169986-16347085 GCA_942159475.1 Sthenelais limicola
TTGCTTAATGCATACATTATATTTCGATGAAGCTATACTTTCAGGTTACCTTTTATCTAGAAATTTAGCTTTGATTTGCAGTATTTAATACGCAGAAACTCACTCCACAAATTAAACGACTTCGACCTTGAAAATTAGTATTAGGCCAATAAGAGAATCGCTACTTCAGTAGATATGGCTCGTTCCAAGGCCAAATGTGTCATTTAACCTAATTGGATGAACGCAGTGCTCTAGAACAAATAAATCCAAATTTGGTGTTTTCTAATATGCCTTCCAATTCATTCAAATTGTCTGAAAATTTAATGAAGTGTTGGCAAATGGAGGCACTTTTAATATTTCCAGAGAGAAATAAAACGAAGTCAAATATTGAGAGTTCGTTATTTTGCTGAGTCATCAGTAGTTCTTGATTTTTAATGATAAGAAATTGTTTTTTTTTTTGGGGGGGGAGGGGGAGGAGGCAAAACTAAAGATAAACTGAACTTCATAATGTTTTTTTAAAATCTATCTATCTATCTATATTTTCAAAATTCACTTGCATAGAACATTGGGTTATCTATGAAGAGTGAGTGAGTGAGATTGGTTGCTTTACGCCTTTATCAACATATTGAAGGTTACATCAAGGGTGGGAGAGCTGAGAGGGAGGCAGTTTATGATCATACCCAGGATATAGAGTTAGAGAAGAAGGGAGAGAGAGAGACAGAGAAAAAGAGACAGAAAGGCACTTTATGGTCTTTTTTAAAAGTTATATCCATAGGATTAGGGTAATGTATGTTCCATGGATACGCTCAGAGATTATAAGAAATCATTTAATCATTTTATCACTTCAGTAATAAAACAGAATTTGAATGGTAAAAGATTATATGCTATCAAGAACTGGATTCATCACTATATTCTGCTGCTGTTATATGGGTCACATTAAAAAAAATGCACAATCTACAGTTCTGTACATCTCTCAAATTCTGCTAAATTGGAGTGAAAAATGATAAATACTGAGTGTATCTGAATGTATTCTGTATTGTATTCATTCAATAAATCTGTCTGGTTATGTTGAACTGTATTTTGAACCTGATTTTCGTCTTAAATGTGGCTTATTTGAGGGGATTGGTGAAGGTCAATTGTGATGTGTTTCAGGAAAATGAGTCATAAGTCGCAAAACAGATATTTTTTAAAGTGTTTTTTTCACAAGATCATATTATTGGAATGATCTAATATTTTAAGGGTTGATAACTCATGGTTACATCAATCGATGTATCAAATTTCAGGACAATCTATGTAATATGTTCATTCGTTTTAAAGGTCCTCATATGGACTACATTTAGTTACTTTACTGTTTAGTGACCCCCAGAAATATTGGAATTTTTTTTTTTCAAAAACGAAAATATCAAACTTAAAATCTAGAAATACTTATTAGATTATTAGACTGTTTACTATCATTGGAATCGGCTTGATCTCATCTTTTCAAATATAATGGTATCTCAAAATTTATTTTTTGCGACTTATGACTCATTTTCCTAAAACACCTCACAATTGTACACTTTCTGAAGACTTTGAAGTTGGAGTTGAATGGGCTGAGAGTGAACAAGCGCTAGTTCGCTCTAGGTCCAAACTCTCAGATCAGATAAGAATGACATGTCAGTCTACTTCGCTAATCAGTTTCCTGGCCTAGAACTCGGCGTTTTAATGGGAATACCATGACATTTTGCAATCTTAATGGAATTATAATGGCACTTTGCGGTTTGAGGCGAGAGGCTTTCCCTTCATTTGAAGGCGCTCTCTCAACTTTGGGCCTGGACTGGGTATACTTAATGTACTACCACTGGCTATTGCCCAGAGATATACAGTATTGCATGGGCAACATAGTCCTCGGGTGTCAAACATAAATTATATTATTTGTATTGTTGCATCAATATGTGGGTCAGATTTTCAGAAAATGCATAATGGCAGCTGTACACATTTAGTAAATTCTGCTAAATTAAGCTGCAATTTGGTCAATACTTGGTAAATTCGAGTATATTCGGCATTGCATTGATTCTAGCAATCAGTTAGGTTAGGTTGAACTGTATTTTGAATTTTATTTTTGTCTGAAATTTGGGTTATTTGAGAAGATTGGCGAAGTTCAATTGTACATTTTCTGAAAATCTGACCCATGTGTAGATGGGAGAAAGGTGGAGTAGGAAGAACTGTATGTGACAGTTGTTGGCTGTGACTATTTTTAGTATTATTTCCAATGTGTATGATCCGGCTTCTACTGGTTGTGAGCAGGCAGTATATTGAATTACACAGGTATTGCAGGTATTGCAGGGGGAATGGGCATTAGGCTTGATACTATGTCTCTCTAATAGAGGAGGGGGGGGAGAGGGAGGGGAGGGGGGGGAGGGAATTACACAGGTATTGCAGGGAGGCCAGGCATTAGGCTTGATACTATGTCTCTGTAATAGTGGAGGGAGGGGGGGAGAGGGAGGGAGAGGGAATTACACAGGTATTGCAGGGAGGCCGGGCATTAGGCTTGATACTATGTCTCTGTAATAGAGGAGGGGGAGGGGGAGGGAGGGGGAGGGGAGGGAGAGGGGAGAGGGAATTACACAGGTATTGCAGGGAGGCCGGGCATTAGGCTTGATACTATGTCTCTGTAATAGAGGAGGGGGAGAGGGAGGGGAGAGGAAGGGAGGGAGAGGGGGTGGAGGGGGAGGGAGAGGGGGGGAGAGGGAGGGAGGGGGAGAGGGAATTACACAGGTATTGCAATAGAGGGGGTGGAGGGGGAGGGAGAGGGGAGGGGGAGGGGGGAGAGGGAATTACACAGGTATTGCAGGGAGGCCGGGCATTAGGCTTGATACTATGTCTCTGTAATAGAGGAGGGGGAGGGGGAGGGAGGGGGGAGGGAGGGGGGAGAGGGAATTACACAGGTATTGCAGGGAGGCCAGGCATTAGGCTTGATACTATGTCTCTGTAATAGAGGAGGGGGAGGGGGAGGGAGGGGGGAGGGAGGGAGAGAGAGGGAATTACACAGGTATTGCAGGGAGGCCGGGCATTAGGCTTGATACTATGTCTCTGTAATAGAGGAGGGGGAGGGGGAGGGAGGGGGGAGGGAGGGAGAGAGAGGGAATTACACAGGTATTGCAGGGAGGCCGGGCATTAGGCTTGATACTATGTCTCTGTAATAGAGGAGGGGGAGGGGGAGGGAGGCAGGCGAAAGAGAGGGAGGGGAGGGAGAGAGAGAAGGGGAAAGGGAGGAGAGGGAGAAGGGGGAGAAAGGGGAAGGGAGGAGAAAAGGGGAGAGAGGAAGAGGGAGAGCGGGGGAGAGAATAGAGAGAAGGAGGGAGGGGGAGAGAGGGAGAAAGATACAAGGAGAGGGAGAGAGGGGCTAGGTATAGAAACAGAAAGAGGGAGAAGGGGGAAAGAGAAAGATAGAAGTGAGAGAGAACAAGGATCCCAGACGAGGAAACTGGGTGTGAGAGAGAAAGGGATACTAAGCTACCCCAAGTACAACTGTTACATCAATAATAATCTTGTGTTTACTTTTATCCACAGGTGAGTCAATATTCTGAGTATATTATTACTAAAATGGAGTACGTTTATAACAGTGCAGACACCACCAGGTAAGTCTTGGATGTAATATGTGATCCGTTTCAGAAAAATGAGTCATAAGTCGCAAAATATGTATCTTGAGATATCACCATATATTTCAAAAGAGGGGATCAAGCCGATTCAAAAGATAGTAAACACTAGGACACCTAATAAGTATTTCTATATTTTAAGTTTGATATTTTTTTTAAGTTTGTTATGTTTCTGGATGGGTAATACCAGTAAAGTAACTAAATATACTCCATACGAAGGCGTTCAGAACGCAAGGATATATTTAATACAATATCCTGAAATTTGGTACACGGATTTATATGACAATATGTGCTAAACCCTCTAAAAATCAGAACATTTCAATGTAGATATCTTGTGATAAAAACACTTTGAAAAATATCAATTTTGCGACTTGTGACTTGTGACTCATTTTACTGGAACACATCGCATATAAGGTTTCTAATAGTTTTGTCAGATCTGAAAATAATTTCCCTTTCCATTTGATTCAGTTATACAATGTGAGACAAGAGTGAATAACAATTGTGAAATGTTTGTCATATGAAATCTCTTTAGAAAAGTCCATACATTTATTGATATGAGTACATCTGAATACATAGTAAAGTATAGGGTGATAAGAACAAGATAAGGTGGGGGGAGTCCTCCATACTCTCTCTCAAGCCTACTTAAGATATAAATAATATGTATTTAGGAGTAGAATATAGGCATTAAGACTGGTTGGGTTATCTTATCAACAAAAGGTCAACTTTAAGCACTTTCAGGTTTTAAGAACTTTGATTATGAGTTACCTGACTATCCTGATAGATAAATAGTTAACAATAGATGGTAGTATACTACCCCTGGAGTTAGTGGGAGACCAGCTATAGGAGCCGAACTAAACAGCCTGGTGAAACATCATACAGCAATAGATTGTAGTATACTACCCCAGGAGTTAGTGGAAGACCAGCTATAGCAGCTGAACTAAACAGCCTGGTAAAACATAATACAACAATAGATGGTAGTATACTACCCCAGGAGTTAGTGGGAGACCAGTTATATAGGAGCTGAACTAAACAGCCTGGTAAAACATCATACAGCAATAGATGGTAGTATACTACCCCTGGAGTTAGTGGGAGACCAGCTATAGGAGCCGAACTAAACAGCCTGGTAAAACATCATACAACAATAGATGGTAGTATACTACCCCAGGAGTTAGTGGGAGACCAGCTATAGGAGCTGAACTAAACAGCCTGGTAGAACATCCTACAACAATAGATGGTAGTATACTACCCCAGGAGTTAGTGGAAGACCAGATATAGGAGCTGAACTAAACAGCCTGGTAGAACATCATACAACAATAGATGGTAGTATACTACCCTAGGAGTTAGTGGGAGACCAGCTATATAGGAGCTCAACTCACAGCCTGGTAAAACATCATACAACAATAGATGGTAGTATACTACCCCAGGAGTTAGTGGGAGACCAGCTATAGGAGCTGAACTAAACAGCCTGGTAAAACATCATACAGCAATAGATGGTAGTATACTACCCCAGGAGTTAGTGGAAGACCAGATATAGGAGCTGAACTTAACAGCCTGGTAGAACATCATACAACAATAGATGGTAGTATACTACCCTAGGAGTTAGTGGAAGACCAGCTATATAGGAGCTGAACTAAACAGCCTGGTAAAACATCATACAGCAATAGATGGTAGTATACTACCCCAGGAGTTAGTGGGAGACCAGCTATATCTATAGCTCAACTCACAGCCTGGTAAAACATCATACAACAATAGATGGTAGTATACTACCCCAGGAGTTAGTGGGAGACCAGCTATAGGAGCTGAACTAAACAGCCTGGTAAAACACCATACAACAATAGATGGTAGTATACTACCCCAGGAGTTAGTGGAAGACCAGCTATAGGAGCTGAACTAAACAGCCTGGTAAAACACCATACAACAATAGATGGTAGTATACTACCCCAGGAGTTAGTGGAAGACCAGCTATAGGAGCTGAACTAAACAGCCTGGTGAAACCATACAATAATAGATCATAGTATACTACCCCAGGAGTTAGTGGAAACCAGTTTTAGCAGCTGAACTAAACAGCCTGGTAAAACATCATACAGCAATAGATGATAGTATACTACTGTACTACTGGAAGGCCAGTTATAGTAGCTGAACTAAACAGTCTGGTAAAACAAGGATGGTAGTATACTACCCCAGGAGTTAGTGGGAGACTAGCTATAGGAGCTGAACTAAACAGCCTGGTAAAACAAGGATGGTAGTATACTACCCCAGGAGTTAGTGGGAGACCAGCTATAGCAGCTGAACTAAACAGCCTGGTAAAACATCATACAGCAATAGATGATAGTATACTACTGGAAGGCCAGCTATAGTAGCTGAACTAAACAGTCTGGTAAAACAAGGATGGTAGTATACTACCCCAGGAGTTAGTGGGAGACTAGCTATAGGAGCTGAACTAAACAGCCTGGTAGAACATACAATAGTATACCCCGGGAGTTAGTGGAAGACCAGCTTGGTAAAACTGGTAAACAGCAATAGATGGTAGTATACTACCCCATCAGCTGATTCAAATCTGACTTCAAATTCTTGTATAAACATAAAACAGCAGCAGAATATTGATAAATTCAGTCCACTAGGAGTGAATTTGGCAGGGTTTGTTGTTATAATCACTGAAAATGTTGCTTTAAAAGAACATTTTGTCACCAACACTATTAGCTCAGGCCTTTTCACGACCGGCCGCCTCCTTCTCCCTTTGTTCCCTTCAAGCTCTATTCAATTCCTACAGAATAAATGGAGTTTGGTTACTAAAGAATTCAAATACAAGTAGAAGAAAAGGTGTAGAAAAAGAAATTTAGAAGAGAACATTTTCTGTGAGGGTTTACATTACCGTTGGGCATTTGCCAAGGTTTTAAGTTGCTAAGTCTTTTGTCGAATTGTGCCTTTTGTTGACTTGCCTCGAGAGAAAATGGATTCTTTTTTTTTCTTTTTTTTTTTTTTTTAGATTTGAGGAGAGCTTTGGCTGTTATCTGCTACATTTGTTTACCTACAAAGTCTACTAGTAGTTCACGTAATACTGTAAGGATTTAAAACTTTTCCAAGGAAATAATATGTGGATTTCAGAAATATTAAATAGACTTTAAAGACAGCTTTTCATGTATTTACTTTCTTTGCTATTCTAGATCTCTTGTTCTTTCTTCCTCTGACTTCTCTTCTTAATTCCTTCTCTTCCTCCTCCCTCTCTCCGTCCCCCTCCCATCCTCCGCCTCCCTCTCTTTACCTCCCTCCTTCTCCTCATCCACCCTTCCACCCCTTCCTCTTTCACCCCCTCCCTCTCCTCCTCCCCTCCTTATCCACCCCTCCTCCCCCTTCTCCTCCCCCTCCTCCCCTCCTCCTCCCCCTTCTCCTCCTCCTCCTCCACCACCTCCATCTCTTCCTCCACCAACACCTCTTCCTCCCCCTCCTCCTCTTCCCCCCCCCTCCCCCTTCGTCCTCCTCCTCGCCCCCCCCCCCCCCTAGAGCTCCTTTAATATGTTGCAGTATTGGGGCTAAACAATTTTCTGTTAATTCAAACTTTATTCAGGTTATAGAGCAAGCACGTCGTGTTAATATTGCAATAATTCAAAACAAGCTCCCCAGCTCACCATACGGTGGTCTTCCTCAGGGACCTGAATAGGGGAGTTGCATGTGCCACTGCGCATGTCTGGTACAGTGCATCATGGGATAGATTTTGATGAAATCTGACATAGAATATTTGGGAACATTTGTATACAAAATTGCAAGAATGTTTTCACGTATATCACAGCTTTTATGAATGTTCTATGAAAACCAAATGCATGATGGGAAAGATGAGAACTTCTGTTATGGAAACATGTATAACACATGGATATTGACATTAGAGCATCGATAAATAGTCCATGCTGAACATGGCATGATTTCTATAGATTTTATACTGTACCATTAGTCCCATAATGCCATACGAATCAAGATTCAAAATGGCCGCTATGCAACTGCCCTATTACCTAAATAAAGCCTCGATAGTCAGTAAATAAAACGAGACGGTTATCGTGCCGCCTGTTCAGTTCGGGCTCCGTAAATCAATGAATTTTTAAATGTAATAAGTATCTCTTGCTGATAAATAAATTGTCTTTCCAACCTCCAAGACCACACTCCTCTCCCCCTCTCCCTCCCCCTCCTCCTCCTCCCTCCCCCCCACCCCCCCCTCCTCCTTCAACTACACTCACGCCCTCTACTAATGAATGTAATCACTACCTCATTACGCCCCCTATCGCCTTCCCCTTGCATCTCCTCCTCCACCTGTTTTTATCTTAATAAGACAACAGTCTGATAAAAGCACTTAATAATTATTTGTTCTTTCAATTCCCATCTCCTTCCTCCTTCAGCTTGTCTCTCACAAGATGGAAGCTATTTTCTCGCCATTAGGTCTTCAAAGGGAAGACAACTTTATTCTCTGAGAACAAAAGAAAGTGAAATGTTTCTCTTGCGAACATGATTGCACTGAGTTGGAGTGTCAACCCTGGTCTGTCTGTCTGTCTGCCTATGTATCTATCTAGATGGATAGATACGAGATTCATAGCCAGATATCTATCTGTTTATATATCTGTCTGTCTTTCTATCTGTCTATCTATCTATGTATATATCTGCCTATCGGACTGTATGGCTGTATCTATTTATCTGTCTGTCTATTTGTCTATCTATCTAGCTACCTATATTTATATCTGTGTCTAAATCTATCTATCTATCTATCTGTCTGTTTATCTGCCTATCTGTGTCTATTTGTATCTACCTAGCTATATTTCTATCTATCTGTGTCTATCTATTAAATATGTCTATTTATAATCTTTCTGTCTATATGTCTACAGGGTTTTTGTTAAGGTTTGGAGTAGGGGGGTTGTGCATTGTAGTAGGGGGGCAGTTTATGTTGTGAGGCCCAGGGCCTCACAGCGATGCGCGAAGCGCAGCGGGGGAGGGTGCGGGAGGGGAGACCCCTCCTGCTGGGGGGGTTTTGGGGGCCACCCCCAGAAATTTTTTTAATTTTACATGAAGAATGATGACTTCTGGTGTATTTTCAACATAATTTCCATAGAGATTTCAGTGTTAACATTTTATACTTTTTCCACTTCATGTATATAAAACACACCAGTTTATGATTGTAAATATTTATTTCAATGTAGACAAGGACCTTTTCCTCATATTTGTTGGAAGATAATTTTAAAATATTAAAGATTTAAGATATTTTTATTCAGAAAAAACATTACCGTACATACGATGTTATTTTCAACAGATCTGGATACAACTATAATATTTATAAATTAGTTGGCTTCTTCAGGTGAAATAAGCCTTTACAAATTTCTAGAGGCATTTGCTCTTAATAGTTGGTAACAGGTGGTTTTATGTACAATTAAAATCTGTTGAATCCGAAAATGCCAGTTACCAGCCACAAATATTATTTCCTAGGGCCAGGGGGAGATTTTTTTTCCAAGTTCTAGTTTTCTCACATCACTATTGCTATATAAAAACATTTGTAGAGGAGATTATTTATAAGCTTTCATTTTTATGTAGATTTCATAATGGCCTTAAAGCTGCATTCCCAGCTAAATTCACCCAAACATATTTTTCTCAGTTTGTGTTTCTTTTATCCTGAGTACTGTAGAATGGAGGATTCAAATTAAACTCGAATTTCCTGAGTTTTTCATGAATTGTCATGGCTTTTTCTAGAATTTTTTTTATGATTTTGTTTTTTGCTGATCTACAGTGGGAAGGAAATCTGGATCAAATGGGATTAATAGTGCAACGTACGAGAAACGTCGTTGAACGACAAAATACGTATTTTTCTAACTATTGTACTTGTAAATTAATGACTTGGCCTTAAATGGAATAAAAAAAAAAAAAAAATAGGGTAAAGGTGTTACATCCAACCAGCAGTTCAAAAGGTCAAGTTATTTTAACTGATAAGATCATATGAAAGAAACACTGTATTGAAAGTGAAATGTCCATTCTTAATGTCATCAAACCACTTGTTTTTTAATTGAAAAGAAGCCTCCTATGTCCATTGACATAGGTCGATCGATGTCAGAAGAGTGGGAATCTGACTGATCAATTGATTCTGTCACGTCCAAACATCTTCTTAACCTGGTTTAAATTTTCAATCAAAATCTCACTGAAAATATCAGGGAATCGGATCCAATATCTGATAT
The DNA here is from genome assembly GCA_942159475.1 of Sthenelais limicola. Lineage (NCBI taxonomy): Eukaryota > Metazoa > Annelida > Polychaeta > Phyllodocida > Sigalionidae > Sthenelais > Sthenelais limicola. Next base: position 16,179,801 of record OW804098.1, read on the forward strand.
ATATTATATATATTACACTTGGAAATTAAATATTTCATTTTAAAATCAGTAAAATAATAGGTCTCTCAAAGACAGTGTGAGTTGAATAATACTAGATTTCTAAACCCATGTCCAAAACTCAGGTCCTCACATGTTAGTCCAAATCTGAATTGATGATAGGGTAGGATTGGTATTGAGGAAATAGTTCAACTTGCTGTACAAGAATAAGAACTGCAAGAATTCCGATGTGTCGGCGGGCTGATGGCAGGGGATAAAAACTATTCAAAACCTAGCATATGTTTTGGTCCTAAATTTCCCCCAAATTGTAGTTTGGGTTATAAATACAGATTGTAGCATCGTATTTTGATGCTGAAATCGTAGTAACTATGGCGAAATCATAGAAGTTGGCAGCTCATTTTTCTGGGTACTCTAAATATTTATTTTGGAAGATAATGATATTTTGTAGCAAGAAGAACAGGTCAAAACAGGTCTTTAATACTCTATTTGGGTGACCTGTGGATGGGCCTGGACGATGCTCTTTTACACTTTGCTTGATGACATGGAATTGCCCCACCCCCCACCCACCCCCAAATTCCTGTAGTTCCGAGATTGGCAGAGGGAGGACAGGAGAAGGAATCAGAATAATTACCTTACAAGAAGTTTTCAGAAATGAGTTTAAAGGCAAGAATAAGTGACGATTTATGTAATGATATTTCATTAGCAAATGCATGACTGTATACTTCATGAACGGACAAATGTAAGTTTAGAGAGGGCCTGATGCTAGATTCATTTTATTCTTTAAAAATGGTCACAAAGTAGCCGGGCAGCTGAGGAAAGTAGGCGAGGATTTTTCCTCGGGTCCCGGCTACTAACACAAACCCTGACTGTCTATATATCTGTCTGTCTATATATAGAGAGAATGGGACGAGCCGGCAATAATCGAAAATTTATAGGACGAGATTCGTCCACATAAGCACGATGCGGTAGGCAGAGTGCTTATGTGGACGAATCAAGTCCTATAAATTTTCGATTATTGCCAGCGAGTTCCATTCTATATTTATTATATGTGCATAAAATTTGATCATATGTTATCAGATATCACTGAAAAAATATTAAAGAAGTCTCAGAGAGCCCCGCTGCCCCGCTGCCAGCCCCACTGACAGCCCCGCTGACAGCCCCGTTATTAGCCAAGTTATATTGTTGACTTAAAACGTTCATATCGCAGCCATTTCTTGAGCTACATTAATAAAATGTATATCATTCAATAGAGAATTTAATGCTCTATTTAATGATGGGATTTTTATTATGTATTTCTTTAATCATAGTACCAGAATCACTGGTGGATTACCGATCGCGGGGATTTGTTTACAACGTTCGCGGGGATTTGTTTACATCCATTGCTCCGCGAAGCATATAAACAGAGCTATTTTTAGACAACTACATTCATATAGGACGCGTCCTATATGACTATTTTTATAGCACCCCACTTATAGCACATTTTAGACAACTACATTCATATAGGACGCGTCCTATATGACTATTTTTATAGCACCCCACTTATAGCACTTCTCATATAGCATGCGCGTATAATAAATCTTTCTATAAAGGATTCAATTCATCATTCGCTCTGTGGCTTATTCTATATTTTTTGGGGGGGACAAATTTCTGTATTCAGGAAGTTAACAAAATTACAGCAATCTCATCCTCAGATGATTTTCTGTGATGTTCTAACTTCCTCAGTCTCTATATATCTACCTATCTAGCTAGCTGTTCATCTATCTATATATCTATCCATATGTCTGTCTATCTATCTATCCACCTATCTATCCATGTCTGTTTATCTATCTATCTATCCATGTCTGTTTATCTATCTATCTATCTATCCATGTCTGTTTATCTATCTATCTATCTATCTATCTATCTATCTATCCATGTCTGTTTATCTATCTATCTATCTATCCATGTCTGTTTATCTATATCTATCTATCCATGTCTGTTTATCTATCTATCTATCCATGTCTGTTTATCTATCTATCTATCCATGTCTGTTTACCTATCTATCTATCCATGTCTGTTTATCTATCTATCTATCTATCCATGTCTGTTTATCTATCTATCTATCCATGTCTGTTTATCTATCTATCTATCTATCCATGTCTGTTTATCTATCTATCTATCCATGTCTGTTTACCTATCTATCTATCCATGTCTGTTTATCTATCTATCTATCCATGTCTGTTTATCTATCTATCTATCCATGTATGTTTATCTATCTATCTATCCATGTCTGTTTATCTATCTATCTATCCATGTCTGTTTATCTATCTATCCATGTCTGTTTATCTATCTATCCATGTCTGTTTATCTATATCTATCTATCCATGTCTGTTTATCTATCTATCCATGTCTGTTTATCTATCTATCTATCTATCTATCCATGTATGTTTATCTATCTATCTATCCATGTATGTTTATCTATCTATCTATCCATGTCTGTTTATCTATCTATCTATCTATCTATCTATCCATGTCTGTTTATCTATCTATCTATCCATGTCTGTTTATCTATCTATCTATCCATGTCTGTTTATCTATCTATATATCTATCTATCTATCTATCCATGTCTGTTTATCTATCTATCTATCCATGTCTGTTTATCTATCTATCTATCCATGTCTGTTTATCTATCTATCTATCCATGTCTGTTTATCTATCTATATATCTATCTATCTATCTATCCATGTCTGTTTATCTATCTATCTATCCATGTCTGTTTATCTATCTATCTATTCGGACACGGAAACCTCCTGGGTAACCAGGAGAGACTCCTTGTATGGCAGCGAGTCTGCAATAAAATGTTTATCTATCTATCTATCTATCTATTCATCCATTCTGTTCATCTATCTATCTATCCACATAGATAATCTATCTATCTATCTATCTATGGCTATCTAGTAGCAGCCCATTGCCGTTAGAATATTGCAGCTATCAATGTACCAGCCACCTGCGCCCACCTATATGGGTCAGATCTTTAGAAAATGTACAATTCATCTTCACCAATCCTCTTAAATAACCCAAATTTAAGACAAAAATCAGGTTCAAAATACAGTTCAACATAACCAGACAGATTTATTGAATGAATACAATACAGAATACAGTCAGATATACTCAGTATTTATCATTTCCCACTCTAATTTAGCAGAATTTGAGAGATGTGTAGAAATGTAGATTGTGCATTTTCTGAAAATCTGACCCATATAAGCCCCCTGCTATCCCCTTACGACCACCGCTGTTCATGGTCTGTTGTTATTACGTAACGTTAACGTTATACGTTTAGCTAACCGTTACGTCTAGTGCAGTACAGCACCGTGTGTACTTGCTGACAGAAAGTTGTCACCCCCCCCCCCCCCCCACACACACACATAGCAATGAAACACATAGCAATGAAACTCTTGTCATTGATTTTCAGTTTGATTTGATTTGGAAAATATTTCATTCAGAAAACAGATACATTTCGCCATAAAAAACGATATTCTTAGCACAGCCTCACTTTCAGTTCAGAGCTCGAAAATGGGGGATTTGCATGTCCGCCATCTTGATTTACATTGCGTTATGGCAGTTGTATGCCAGTGATAGAAAACATGCAATGTTCATCATGGGATATTTATTGGTGCTCCAATGTCAATATCCATGTGTTATGTATGTTTCCATAGGATAAGTCTCCATCTTTCCCATCATACATTTGGTTTTCGTACATCATTTATACAAACTATGATACTGGTGAAAACATTCTTGCAATTTTTTTTTATAGAAGTAGGCCCTATGTATACATGTCAGATTTGAACTGAATCCATCCCAGCATGCACTGTGATAGACATGCGCTGTGAGACATGCAAATCCCCTATTGGACAGATTTCTTCTAATAATGAGCTGAAAAGGTGTGGACAAGAGAAAACGGTGGTAATAATTGTCACAGAAGTAAGCAAGCCATGTTACATAAGGCAGGTCTCTACCACGCTGCAGTTTTCCTGCAGCTAATATGCGATTTCATAGTGATTTTCATATATTATAAAGAGCCTATGTTGTACAACCTACCAAGACTTCCCTCTGACCGGCTCCATTTGTTATTATATTGTGATTGCACTGCAGAATGAAACCGCAGCGACCGCAGAGGTGAAAACCTGTCAGTGGAGTCGAGCCTTTAAAGCACCTGCGGTAGCGTACTACTCACTGCGGTCAGCCTTGCGGTGGAGGGCTGCAGGGTGTTAAAAGTGCATATGGGTCAGATCTTCAAAAAATGTACAATTCATCTTCACCAATCTCCTCAAATGACCCAAATTACAGACAAAAATAAAGTTCAAAATACAGTTCAACCTAACCAAACAGATAGCTAGAATCAATGCAATGCCAAATATACTCGAATTTACCTAGTATTGGCCAAATTGCAGCTTAATTTAGCACATTTTACTAAATGTGTACAGCTGCCAATTGTACATATTCTGAAAATCTGACCCATTTATCTACACACCTGCACCCGTCCTGTGTGGGTGGTCGCTTACCTCTAGCTACCTTATTTCCTCGACTAGAAAACCGTTAAATAAGGCTGACTTTTGTTGGGATTGGATATTAAATAATTGAGGCTAAATCTTTAATGTAATTCTGTTTTATACTGTTTGATATGAATCAGATTTTTATTAAAACAATATGTTTTGTTAGTTTAACAGTACAACGTTCATTAGGCTATGCTCTTTTGTTATGGCATGCCTGGAAGACCTGTTGACACAGAGGGCGCAAAACATTTATTTTCTTAAATGGAAAAGCTGCATTCTCAGCTATTACGACAAAAATAACTTGCCTGATTTACTCATGGTTTGTCACATTAGCCTACCATTGCTTTTATATACAGTGGGTCAGATTTGAAGAAAATGTACAATTCATCTTCACCAATCTTCTCAAATAACCCAAATTTCAGACGAAAATAAAGTCCAAAACACAGTTTAACCTAACCAAACAGATTGCCAGAATCAATGCAATGCCGAATATACTCATATTTACCTGGTATTGACCAAATTACAGCCTAATTTAGCAGAATTTACTAAATGTGTAGATCTGCCAATTGTACATTTTCTGAAAATCTGCCCCCTATTCCAAGGTTTAAAGTCGGCTGTAAGAAACAGCCACCAGTGAGCGATAACGCAATAAAAAAGGAAGCTTTCTGGCGATAATAAGTGAAACTTCTGCAGCAACACATTTCGGCGGGCCACCGAAATATAAACGTGCATTTTATTAAGCCTCGCAGCAAAGAAAAATCATCCACGATTTAGTCAAATGACTTTCAGATGGGTCGGACAAGAACAGAAAAAAAAGAAGAAAATCTTAATTTTTGTTTATGGACGTTAGCCAACATTGCAGCTTTAATTGACTTAATGGTCGTAACACATGGTAGAGGCCTATAGGTGACTAATCATGTATTGACTTAATGGTCGTAACACATGGTAGAGGCCTATAGGTGACTAATTAAGTATTGACTTAATGGTCGTAGCACATGGTAGAGGCCTATAGGTGACTAATTATGTATTGACTTAAAGGTCGTAGCACATGGTAGAGGCCTATAGGTGACTAATTATGGGAGACTAGGCGATTAGTCGGGCACAAAAGGTTGGGAGCAGAGAGATGAGGGCGCAGATAGCCTGATTAATGCCCCCGGTGGGGGTGGGGGGAGGGACAGGGACAGGGGAGGGACAGGGGACAGGGGAGAAAGGCGGTCAGGGAGAGGGGGAGGAGAGAGTTGTGGATGAGAAGGAGAGAGAGGGAGACAGACAGAAAGAGACAGAGGAGAACGGGTGGGGTGGGAGACAGGGAGAGGGGGAAGAGAGAGGATAATTATGAGACAGGAGAGAGGGAGAGGGAGCTCTAGAGTGAGAGGGGGTGATAGAGGATGATTATAAGTAGGAGAGAGAGGAGGAGAGAGGGAGAGACAGACAGAGCGAGGAGGAGAGAGATAGACTGAGGCAGAGGGGGAGGAGGCAGAGAGAGACGGACAGGCAGACAGGAGAGGGAGAGAGGGGGGAGGCAGAGAGAGAGGGACAGAGAGAGAGACAGAGACAGACAAGAGATGACAGGGACAGAGACAAATGCGAACGAGAGACGAGGACAGCCAAGAACTGGCAGCTTTTGAAGAGAGGACAGGAGGCTTGAAAATATAGAAAGAAAAATCACAAAGAAAGATATTCATCTAAAACTTAATATTTTGTTGCACATGGGTCAGATTTTCAGAAAATGTACAACGGGCAGCTCTACACATTTAGTAAAGTCTGCTAAATTTGGCTGAAAAATGATGAATACCGGGTATATCTGAGTATATTTGGTATCACATTTATTTAAAGTATCAGTTCTGTTATGTTAAACTGCATTTTGAAGCTCATTTTTGTCTTAAATGTGGGTTATTCGAGAGGATTGGTGAAGGCGAATTGTACATTTTCTGAAAATCTGACCCACGTATGCGTCTGACAATACACCTGCTAAACACTGGACGAGTCTGAACAGTCTAGGCTCAGGGCCTCTCAGATCAGATAAAAAATGTTGTGTCAGTGATTGGACGCCTACTGCGCTAATACATTACCTAGCCCTGGAGTAGACATTCTTATTGGATTCTAATGGCATTTTGTGGTTTGGAGCAAGAAGCTTTCCCTTATTTTGCGGTTAGAAGCGTGAGAATTTCTCTTACAGTCTAGGCCCAAAGTTGAGAGTCCCTTCGAACGGAGGGAAAGATTCTTGCCTCAAACCACCAAAGTGCCATTATAATTCCGTTAAGACCGCAAAATGTCATTATATTCCTATTAAAAAGAAACCGATTAGCGAAGTAGGCTGACATGCCATTCTTATCTGATCTGAGGGTTTGGACCTAGAGTGCTTAGTTTGAAGGGACCTTTTCAGCTCTGAGCCTACACTTAGTCATTTGAGAATGGGTCAAATTTTCAGAAAATGTACAATTCGCAGCTCTACACATTTAGTAAATCCTGCTAAATTAGACTGAAAAATGGTCAATACCAGGTATATCTGAGTATATTTGATATTGCATTGAATAAAAGTATCAGGTTCTGTTACGTTCAACTGCATTTCGAAGCTCATTTTTATCTTAAATGTGAGGCTATTTGAGAGGATTGGTGAAGGCGAATTGTACATTTTCTGAAAATCTGACCTGAATACACCTGTTATAAACCTAAAAAAAATTGCATTATATTCCTATTAAAACGCCGATTCCTAGGCGAGGAAACCGATTAATTAGCGAAGTAGGCTCGCATACCATTCTTATCCGATCTGAGGGTTTGGACCTAGAGTGCTTAGTTTGAAGGGACCTTTTCAGCTCTGAGCCTAGACTTAGTCATTTGAGAATGGGTCAAATTTTCAGAAAATGTACAATTCGCAGCTCTACACATTTAGTAAATCCTGCTAAATTATACTGAAAAATGGTCAATACCAGGTATATCTGAGTATATTTGATATTGCATTGAATAAAAGTATCAGGTCCGTTATGTTCAACTGCATTTTGAAGCTCATTTTTGTCTTAAATGTGGGTTATTTGAGAAGATTGGTGAAGGCGAATTGTGCATTTTCTGAAAATCTGACCCGAATACACCTGCTATAAACTTGAACGACTCCTACATTGAAATACAAATTGCTCCCTGGCTAAGCCGCGGACTAACATACCCCACCCAATTTAAATATTCATAAAGGCATTTAGTAAAGCTATACATACCTATATTCCCCCGATACCAGCAGGCCTGCGGGTTGGAGTCAGGTCACACATTTACCTCTAAATATAATGAACTTTTGAAGTGATCTCTAATGATTTATCTTCTATATTCTTGATAAATGATTGCTTTAAGTGGATTGTTATTCCACTCAAGTCTTTCACGTGAATAGTTGCATAGTTGCTTCAGTGTGAAAAATGGGATGTGTTTCAGGAAAATGAGTCGCAAGTCGCAAAATTTATATTTTTTCAAAGTGTTTTATTCATATGATATATTTGTGGGAATGTTTTCATTTTTGGGTTGCTTAACGCTCTTCATAGTCTGAATACATGTACCAAATCTCAAGACTGTGTATTAAATATATCCATGTATTTTCTAAGCTCATCTTATAGAGTATATTTAGCTACTTTACTAGCAATTGTCCACTCAGAGATATTGCAAACTTCTTTTTTTTAAATAAAAATATCAAACTTAAAACATAGAAATACTTATCAACTCTCCTAATGTTTACATCATTGGAATTGGCTTGATCTTATCTTTTCAAATATTATGATATCTCAAAATCCATTTTTTGTGAATTGTGACTCATTTTCCTGTAACACATAAACAGTAAGGGAGGGATGTAACGTATTGCGACCTTTTCATCTCTAATATTCAAGATTTCTAATAAGGAGGTAATGGGGGAGTTTATATTCTAAACCCAGAGGAATGGTGTTCCTAATGGTGTATCCCATGTGATGTGTCACAGACAAATGAGTCCTAAATTGGGGAGGAAATGGGTTTTGAAAAGACGAAATGATGTTAACATTTAGGGAATCTAAAAAAGTATTTCTATATTTCAGGTTTGATTTGATTTATGTTTGAACAAAAGGTTTGCATTATATCTGGGTAGACAATTACTAGAAAGTAGTTAGATATAGGCCTACTCCATAGAATGACCTTTGAAATGCAAGGATATATTCAATCATTTGTGATGTGTTTCAGGAAAATGAGTCATAAGTCGCAAAAATTACATTTTGAGATACTATTATATTTGAAAAGATGAGATCAAGCCGATTCCAATGATAGTAAACACTCTGATAAAATAATAAGTATTTCTAGATTTTAAGTTTGATATTTTCGTTTTTGGAAAGAAAAAGTTTCCAGTATTTCTAAGGGTCACTAAACAGTAAAGTAACTAAATGTAGTCCATATGAGGACCTTTAAAACGTAAGGATATATTACATAGGTTGTCCTGAACTTTGATACATCGATTGACATACCTATAAGTGACACACTCTCCAAACATCAGAACATTTCAATAATGTGATCTTGTGAAAAAAACGCTTTGAAAAATATCAATTTTGCGACTTATGACTCATTTTTCTGAAACACATCACATTTGGTTATCTATTCATATATTGTATTAAATATATCCTTGCGTTCTGAAGGTCATCGTATGGAGTATATCAGAATCAGAATACCCACCCAGAAATATTGCATACTTTTTAGAAAAAATAAATATATCAAACTTAAAATATAGAAATACTTATTAGCTGTCTTACTCTTTACCATCATTAGAATCGGCTTGATCTCATCTTTTCAAATATGATATCCTAAAATCCATATTTTGTGACTTAGGCTGCGTTTCCACTGGCTCGCTCTTTTGGTCCGCTCATGGCCCGCTCTTTTTTATTGTCTTGAGCGCATAACAAGCGAAGGTTGAGCGAAACCAGAGCGGTCTAATGGAATCGGTTACTGCGCTTTCTATACGCTCTAAAAAGTGGCTATGTGCGCTTCTTTAGAAGAGCGCAGGACGTTGCGCTTATATTTGACGTGTTTGATTTGAGCGCAACTACACAGCGCTCTTTCTACCTGTTAAAGTAGCGGACCAAGAGCGCAGTAAGAGCGCACAAACGTATTTACCATTGATTTCAGAAGGAAACAAGCAGACCAGTAGAATCGCTCTGCGCTTGTATTGCGCTAAAAATATTAGTGGATGAAGAGCGAATGACAAGGGCACAATAAACAAGCGCAGCAAGAGCGAGCCATGAGCACATATATAAGCGATCCAGTGGAATCGGACCTTTATGACTCATTTTCCTGAAACGCATCTCAGATTTCCGGTGGAAAAAACATCCAAAAAATATCATTTTTGCGACTTATATTTTTTGGGTCTGGATTTAAAAACTCGAGCTTCGGTTTAGGCAAATGTGAAAAGTTTCGAAAAAATAATCAGTATTCACTAAAATATCATACAATAGATGGTAAAATGCCCTTTTCCCCCTTCTCCACAACTCTGAGGTCTCCGGATTGCAGAGGTTCTTGTAAGTATAGGTTAACTGTATATTAGAAAAGGAAAAAAGAACGTAAGGTATACATCTAGTTCCCATGGTGATATATTGGTCCCCTATTTATCTCAATAGAATATATTTCCCCAAAAATATCTTAACAAAAAAACTGTAGCATTAATCTTTTGTTAGGAGTCGTTAGACGGCATGAATGATAGACCAGTGATAGCGATTCTGATTAGATGATAAGGAAGAAAGTCTACCTCCCCGAGGGCTTTATCTGTTTCCATGGCAACAGAATTCTCTGAGGTGTTGTGAATATGAATCCGCATTTTGTTACGTTCTGGGGGAGGTGTATATGTATATCGGTCAGATTTTCAGAAAATGTACAATTGCCCTTCACCAATCCTCCCAAATAACCCACATTTAAGACGAAAATGAGGTTCAAAATACAGTTCAACATAACCAGACAGATTTATTGAATGAATACAATACAGAATATACTCTGATATACTCAGTATTAATTATTTTTCACCCTAATTTAGCAGATTTTGAGAGATGTGTAGAACTGTAGATTGTGCATTTTCTGATGATCTGACCCATATATAGGGTGACCCCCCTGGGATGGGGTCTATATGGTTGGTTTTTGTCTGTTCATGTGTGGATTTATGTGTTGTTATTTTGTCTCTTAATTCCTTCTTCCCTTTTTCCTGCTTTCTGTTCCGTGATTGCTTTGTTTTTTGCTTCCGTCCTTCCTTCTCCCTCCTTTTCTGCTGTTCCTGCTGTTCCTCTTGCTCCTCCTCCCTCCAGAGAGAGCGTCTTCCTCCCTTCCCCTTCCTGTTGCCCCTCCTCCTGTTGCCCCTCCTTCTCCCTCTCTTCCTCCCTCCTCCTGTTGTTACCCTTCCTCCTCCCTCTCTTCCCCCTTCTGTTGCTCCTCCCTTTTCCTGTTGCCTCTCCTTCTCCCTCCCTTCTCCCTCCCTTCCCCCTCCTGTTGCTCCTCCTCCCTCCTCTTGTTGCCTCTCCTTCTCCCTCCCTTCTCCCTCCCTTCCCCCTCATGTTGCTCCTCCTCCCTCCTCTTGTTGCCCCTCCTCCTCCCTCCCTTTTCCCTCCTCTTCACCTCCCTCCTACCTCTCCACCACCACCTCCGTCTCCTCCCACCCTCTTCCTCCTTCCCTCTCTCCATCCTCCCCCTCCCTTCCTCTCCCCCTCCCTCCTCCCCCTTGCTCCCTCCCCTCCCTCGTCCCTCCTCTCCCCTCCCCTCCCCTCCCTTGTCCCTCCCTTCTCCCCACCCCTCCCCCTTCTCCCCCTCCCCATCCCCCTCCTCACCCCTCCCCTCCCCCTCATCCCCTCCCCCACTAAATCCCAGTTGCGCAGGGAGCATCCTCCAGTCCTATATCTCTCCCCGTGTCTCAGGGGAACGCCCATCCACCCTCCCTCCCTCCCACCCACCCTCCCTCCTCCTTCTCTCCACTCTTAGAAACAGCAGCATCTTTAACCTGTTCTCCTGTGTATAGATTAATGCCATAGAAACTCAGGAAGAGTTACAAACGTCACAGAATGTAAACAAATTAAACCCTGCCCACACACAGCCGATTTGGCCCCCGACTGCCCCCCCCCCCCCGATTTAGGTCCTAGGATTTCATTTCAAGTCCTGGTTTATGTTTTTGAAATAACATAAACCCGGATTGAAAATGAAATCCTAGGATTCATTGGGAGACCCAAATCGGTGGGCAGTCGGAAGGCAAATCGGCTGTGTGTGGACAGGGTTTTAAGGTAAGCAAGCAGGGCATGAACTGAAAGAACTCTAAAGGCCCTAGTCCACTAATCCAATTCTCATGCGATTTTGCAATGTAGTGGACTAGGTGCTTTGGTGGGAAGTTCACAACCTTGCTGTTGGCACTACTATGGCAAATAAATAAATGTATCTCATCTTATAAACAGCTTAAAACCCTGCCCACACACAGCCGATTTGCCTCCCGATTTGCTGCCGATTTGGGTCTCCCAATTAATCCTATGACTTCATTTCATATCCTGGTTTACGTTTTTGAAATAACATAAACCAGGACTGGAAATAAAACCCTAGGATTCATCGGGAGACCCAAATCGGGGTGCAATCGGGGTGCAATCGGGAGGCAAATCGGCTGTGTGTGGGCAGGGTTTTAGAATGTCTTACATTTCTCTCTTAAATTCTATAATCCCAAAACACCTTTTTACCGGAGAATCCGCCATTACCAACTCCTGGGTGACGTTTTCAGAAAATGTACAATTCACCTTCACAAATCCCCTCAAATAACCCAAATGCAAGACGACATTCAGGTTCAAAATACAGTTTAACATAACCAGACAGATTTATTGAATGGATACAATACAGAATACACTCAGATATACTCAATATTTATCATTTTTCACTCTAATTTAGCAGAATGTGAGATGTGTAGAACTGTAGATTGTGCATTTTCTGAAAATCTGACCCTTATAGTGCTGCGAAGTTATAATGTTTTAATGTTATATTACACTGTATACCTTAAACAAGAAATTTTGGCTGTGACCAAGGAAACAACGGTTTCCCCCGAATCCCCTTAACAAATAAGGACCCCTCCCACTCCCACAATCGATTCCGACTCCACGCGGGAAAAGGCGTTGTCAAGGACTACACCAATGTGTGCGTTACCAATGTTGCAAAAATTAGAAGACGTCACGACAAAAATACGGAGTTATTGCGTCGTCGCCGGCATCGGGATGGCTAGAAAGAATGTCTAGGCCTAACATACTTTCCCTCTGATCTTCTCTATTGGACCAATACTGGTGAAAATAAAGAGGCCTACCTGGCAGGAAGGGCTGTTCTTGCTTACTTTATTTTGATATTGTATTTTGAGTGTGTCTCTCTCCACTTCTACCTATCCCGTCAGGAGGTAATTTCACCTGAACAGTCAATCTCGCTGAAAATTTGTCAAACTATTGTTTACTTATGTAACAGTACAGTTTGCCTCATATCTGCCTTATTTAAATACAAATGTTGATGAAATTAAATATATAGGGGTAGAAAAGCATGCTCTTTCAGAATTTAAACATCTTGACAATGTATTTCGAGGAGAAATAGCGCTTTTTATAATTTCGCGGGAGCGTAATTTCCCTTAATCTCGTGTTGTCAAGTAGCACAGGCCACAGCTGAAAATTATTGTTTTTTGACTACAGTACATTTTCTCTCATATCTTCCTCATTTAAAGTCAAATGTTGACAAAACTACATAGATGGGGGTAGAAAAGCATGTTCTTTCTGAATTTCAACATCTTGACATTGTATTTTGACCAAAAATAGCGATTTTTATCAATTTGCCGGAGCGTAAAATCAGCGCGATGTTTACGCAAGTGCGTCGGAAATTCAGGTGGGAACAGGCGGAGCCGAGTTTCCTTTAAAAGGGGGCAACGCGGACGCCCAAAGAACAGGCGGCAAGAACTGGAACCTATATAAGGTTTCCCAGTACAAGCGCCTTCGGCGCTCGTACCGCCTTCGGCGGGGGAAACCTTAAAAAAAAAGGTGAATCTCTGTAATATCAAACGACTTCAACCTTGTTCTAACAGTGTGTGAGTATATAGACCTTGTTCTAACAGTGTGTGAGTGTATAAAAATATGCTCGCCTGTCAAAGTCCTGCCAAGTCACCATCACTCAACCTTACTATAGGTTTTGTCCGCCTCTGTCTTCCCTACAACCACTATACACTTTACCTATTGATAAACCTGCCCTTTGATGCTATTCCGCTTATCAAATATTTGTAGTTTTTAAACTCCAAAGTGGCCACTTTTCCCCAGGGAAATAGTTACTTTGGCGGAGGTCTTTTCTTTGGGATCAGCTTGGAGTATAATTGCTATTATATGCTGCCCCTTTGGAGCGTTTTTAATGAATATATTTATATAAAAGAAGTATTTTATTTTGTGAAATGTAAAGATGTTTTCAGATGGGGTTGACTTAGCTGAGTATATGTGCGTTTTAATGGTCTAATGCGTAAAGAAAAAATGACACTTTTTGAAAAGGTTTATTTTTGGGGCTCGGCTTTAATATCATCCCAATTATATATAATTATGCTGTCTTATTATCCTTTTATTATTTTTTATTATTATTTTTTCTTTTATCATTGAGGCTTATGAAAATGATACTTGTCTATTTTGTGACATCTGATACTGTTTTAGGATGGAAATGGCTTGGTAAAGACGTCTTAGATTGTCTTAATTGGTGACAAAACACAGGAAGTTATCGTTGACACAAGTAATGGTCACACTATTTCTACCTCCTTTCCCCTGCTCGGGAGAGTTCACACCCGATGTCGGAATGCCGCTATTAGGGTCAGATTTTCAGAAATTGTACAATTGGCAGCTGGACACATTTAGTAAATTCTGCTACACTAGGCTGCAATTTGGTCAATACTAGGTAAATTCGAGTATATTCGGGATTACATTGATTCTAGCAATCTGTTTGGTTAGGTTAAACTGTATTTTGAACTTTATTTTCGTCTTAAATGTGGGTTATTTGAGAGGATTGGTGAAGGTGAATTGTACATTTTCTGAAAATCTGACCCACTAAAGTCTCAAATACAAGCTGTGTTTGGGGGTCATGAAAGAATTAAATCCTCTCAAAATTAATTCTTGATTTAAAGCCTATCTTAGTTACAAACAAGGGTTAAAGGGATGTCAAAAGAAATATCAAATTCACACTTATATTAATAAAACAGGCCATTGTATGGTACAGTCTAGGCCCAAAGTTAAGAGACTCCCTTCAAACGAAGAGAAAGCCACTCGCCTCAAACCGCGAGTGCCATTATAATTCCATTAAAACCGCAAAATATCATTATATTCCCATTAAAACGCCGAGTCCTCGGCCAGGAGACTAATGAGCGAAGTAGGCTGACATACCATTATTATCTGATCTGAGGGTTTGGACCTAGAGTGCTTAGTTTGAAGGGACCTTTTCAGCTCTGAGCCTACACTTAGTCATTTGAGAATGGGTCAAATTTTCAGAAAATGTACTATTCGCAGCTCTACACATTTAGTAAATCCTGCTAAATTAGACTGAAAAATGGTCAATACCAGGTATATCTGAGTATATTTGATATTGCATTGAATAAAAGTATCAGTTCTGTTACGTTCAACTGCATTTCGAAGCTCATTTTTGTCTTAAATGTGAGGCTATTTGAGAAGATTGGTGAAGGCGAATTGTACATTTTCTGAAAATCTGACCTGAATACACCTGTTATAAACCTAAAAAAATTGCATTATATTCCTATTAAAACGCATGTCAAAATCGATTTTGTTAAACTTTATACTAATCTTTTCATGACACATCACATATATATTCAAGTAGGTTTCCAGAGTTCGACACATGTTTACTGTCCAACTCTCAGCGCTCAAGCTGTGTAAGAGACATCCTCAGTTTTATCCATTGCCGCTAGTTCCAACATAGATAATAAAAGCCATTTTGTGGAGCTGATAATAAGCTTTTCTGTGTACCATATTTTCTGGAATAAAAACTCTGGTTTCTATTTCACAATGTGATACACTTATGTTCATCGTTCATCATGCATTAATTGTTTGTATCATATTCTAAAACCAGTTTCCATTCAGACCAGGCTTCTATTCAAACTATATTCATATTCAAATTAACTTATATTCAATTTATTTATATGAGGCTTATATTCAAACCCCAGCTTAAATTTATACAAGGCTTATATTCAAACCCCAGCTTATATTCACACCCAGCTTCTATTCAGACAAGCTTCTATTCAAACCAGACATATATACAACCCCCAGCTTCTATTCAAACCCCAGCTTCTATTCAAATTCCAGCTTCTATTCAAATTCCAGCTTGTATTCACACCCCAGCTTATATTCACACCCCAGCTTATATTCAAACCCAGCTTATATTCACACCCAGCTTCAATTCACACCCAGCTTATATTCACACCCCAGCTTCTATTCACACCCCAGCTTCTATTCACACCCCAGCTTCTATTCACACCCCAGCTTCTATTCACACCCCAGCTTCTATTCAGACCAGGCTTATATTCAAACCCAGCTTATATTCATACCCCAGCTTCTATTCAAACCCCAGCTTCTATTCACACCCCCAGCTTCTATTCACACCCCAGCTTCTATTCAAATTCCAGCTTCTATTCAGACCAGGCTTATATTCAAACCCAGCTTCTATTCATACCCCAGCTTCTATTCACACCCCAGCTTCTATTCACACCCCAGCTTCTATTCACACCCCAGCTTCTATTCAGACCAGGCTTATATTCAAACCCAGCTTATATTCATACCCCAGCTTCTATTCAAACCCCAGCTTCTATTCACACCCCAGCTTCTATTCACACCCCAGCTTCTATTCAAATTCCAGCTTCTATTCAGACCAGGCTTATATTCAAACCCAGCTTATATTCATACCCCAGCTTCTATTCACACCCCAGCTTCTATTCACACCCAGCTTCTATTCACACCCCAGCTTATATTCACACCCCAGCTTATATTCACACCCAGCTTATATTCACACCCCAGCTTATATTCAGACCAAGTCTACATGTATAAAACCCAGCGCCTCTATTCTAGGCAATATGGTACCCACCTGGTAAATACTGCCTACAATGAACTGCTTAATGTTGCTCTTATTTCATTTTTACTGCGCTGGATAAATTGGGGCTAGAGTAGAATGCGGGTGGTCTAGACCAGATAACATGGCTCCATTTCTCCACTTTATCTGCGGGGTTTCCTACTCTATTCCAGGTCCCCCTGACCATTATCAATACAAGTTTGGACTTGAAACTGCCTTCCCTGCTGTCTATTCTTTATTAACTGCCTTCTCTGCCATTTTGTCTATTCTTTATGACTGCCATCCCTGCCATATTGTCTATTATTTATTGGTTCTGGCAGCCCACTCAGCTCACTGTTTATTGAGCAAAATAGGAGACATTAGACAATAGATAAATAGACAATAAATAGACAATAGTTAGTGGATTGCTATATCTAAAATAAGAGACATTGCCATCAGGGACATTGCCCAAAGTTAGAATTGAGAGAATATAGTTAAGGTAATTATTATCTTAGTTGATTATTACTAAGATAAGAGGGAGAGATTATAATTATTAAGATAATTATTATTAATCTGATTATATTACTAAAATAAGGGACATTTTATAAAGCGAGAAATTATAACTATTCAGATAATTATTACATACGTGTGCGATTTCACGGGTGCTATTCGGGGGTGCTATTCGAAATGTCAAATAGCACACATATGCTATTCGGACCGAACTACTTTCGGGGTTCACGTGACTAGATTGACCAATGAGAAGCCTAGAAATTGTTCATCTGCTTAGGCCCAGTTTAAAATGTATTTTGACGACGATATGCAAGATTTTGTATTGTCCAAAGTTGCAAAGAATATAATTCGTCAAAATGAAGGGTTACCGTCTGCCTCCACTGCAGATGCTGTTGAATCAACTTGTGACAGCCAATGCCAGCACGGCCATGCGTTCACTAGCTTAGAGTTTGTTGACATTATTTGTGAACGGTCCCATGACTTGGTTAACCAGAGAGAGAGAAAGTAGTCACCCGTCTGAAGAATTTCAAGCGATATATCGTGATCCATAAGATAGAAAACCAAATACATAGCTTTAATGTCCAGTTTGAGTTATATTAATTCTGAAGAAATCAGACGTAGAAACATAATATTAAAGAAAAATCGAACGGTAGTGAAAAGTCTCAGCGCGCAATGATATAACTTACTTCCGCCATCATGGCTTCCGTTCAAGACCGATTTCTGCAAACTCGATGGAAACCAAGGTAAAATGTCATTAAAATCGTCTTTCTCTTGTTGATTACGTATGAAATAAATATTAAATAGCCCTCTGTCGATGTCAAATCGATCTCGACGTCGGGTCAAATCGCACTCCACCCCTTTGGGGTGTCGTGCGATTTGACCCTCTGTCTTGATCGATTTGACATCGACATCAGGCTATTTAATATAATAATTATCTTAGCTTAGTGTTATTACTCAAGACCTAGCGTGTGCAAAGATGTGAATTATAGGAGAAGGGACTGGGGAGAAGGAATAGGGGTGCAAAGGAGAAGAGGGGAGGAGAAGGAAAAGGGGTGCAAAAGGAAGAGGGGAGGAAAAGGAAGAGGGGTGCAAAAGGAAGAGGGGAGGAGAAGGAAGAGGGGTGGAGAAGGAAGAGGAGAGAAAGAAGGAAGAGAGGTGCAAAAGGAAGAGGAGAGACAGAAGGAAGAGGGGTGCAAAAGGAAGAGGAGAGAAAGAAGGAAGAGGCGTGCAATAGGAAGAGGAGAGAAAGAAGGAAGAGGGTTGCAATAGGAAGAGGGGAGAAGGAAGAGGGGTGCAAAAGGAAGAGGGGAGGAGAGGAAGAGGGGTGCAAAACGAAGAGGACAGAAAGAAGAAAGATGGGTGAAAAAGGAAGAGGAGAGAAAGAAGGAAGAGGGGTGAAGAAGGAAGAGGGGTGAAAAAGGAAGAGGGGAGAAAGAAGAGGGAGGAAGGGGGAGGAGGCAGTGGATGAAGAGGTAGGGGACAAGCAGGAGGGAAAGAAGGGAGGAGGAGAAGGTGAAGGAGAGGGGAATGGAAGGGCAGAAGGAAGGAGCAGAAAGAAGGCTATAAAATATCTACATAAAGTCAATACAGAATGAAGCTATGAATGAAGTGTCTGCCCACTTGTACAGTGGCAGGTGTAAAGTACAAGTGTAGACAAGTGCATTCATGTTACACTTAAACCTGGGGCCGTGTTAAAGTGTGAACAACCTCTTGACTTACTCACAAGTACCTGCTGCACACTAGTCTTACTCTCAAGTACTCTGTGCCTGATTACAGTAGTGGAGGGAGGGAGAGGTAGAGGGAGGGTGAGGTGGAGGGAGAGGTGGAGGGAGGGACAGGTGGAGGGAAGGAGAGGTGGAGGGAGGGGGGAGAGGTGGAGGGGAGGGAGAGGTGGAGGGAGGGAGGGAGAGGTGGAGGGAAGGAGAGATGGAGCGAGGGGGGAGAGGTGGAGGGGAGGGAGAGGTGGAGGGAGGGAGAGGTGGAGGGAGGGAGAGGTGGAGGGAGGGAGAGGTGGAGGGGAGGGAGAGGTGGAGGGAGGGAGTGGTGGAGGGGAGGGAGTGGTGGAGGGAGGGAGTGGTGGAGGGGAGGGAGTGGTGGAGGGGAGGGAGTGGTGGAGGGAGGGAGTGGTGGAGGGAGGGAGAGGTGGAGGGAGGGAGTGGTGGAGGGAGGGAGTGGTGGAGGGAGGGAGAGGTGGAGGGAAGGAGAGGTGGAGGGAGGGAGCGTTGGAGGGAGGGAGAGGTGGAGGGAGGGAGAGGTGGAGGGAGGGAGAGGTGGAGGGGAGGGAGAGGTGGAGGGAGGGAGAGGTGGAGGGAGGGAGAGGTGGAGGGAGGGAGAGGTGGAGGGAGGGAGTGGTGGAGGGGAGGGAGTGGTGGAGGGAGGGAGAGGTGGAGGGAGGGAGAGGTGGAGGGAGGGAGAGGTGGAGGGAGGGAGGGAAAGGCGGGGGGAAAGGGGGAGGGAGGGAGTGGTGGAGGGAGGGAAGGAGAGATTGAGGGAGGAAGGGAGAGGTGGAGGTAGAGTTGGAGGTGGAAGTTAGAGACATATCCAAGTTCATGTTTGTGATATAAGCTGTTTTAATATATGATATGTTGCAGGAAAATATGATTTTACATTGTCTGTTATAGGAAGAATTATTGAATGCAATGTTGAGTACATTGTCTTACAACCTGCCCCATATTCTATTGGTGGTGTATGTAAGGTTGATCTAACCGTGACTACATGTCCTACAGTAATGCCACAGTGTATGGGCAGTGACTACATGTCCTACAGTAATGCCACAGTGTATGGGCAGTGACTACATGTCCTACAGTAATGCCACAGTGTATGGGCAGTGACTACATGTCCTACAGTAATGCCACAGTGTATGGGCAGTGACTACATGTCCTACAGTAATGCCACAGTGTATGGGCAGTGACTGGGGGACTACATGTCCTACAGTAATGCCACAGTGTATGGGCAGTGACTACATGTCCTACAGTAATGCCACAGTGTATGGGCAGTGACTACATGTCATACAGTAATGCCACAGTGTATGGGCAGTGACTACATGTCCTACAGTAATGCCACAGTGTATGGGCAGTGACTGGGGGACTACATGTCCTACAGTAATGCCACAGTGTATGGGCAGTGACTACATGTCCTACAGTAATGCCACAGTGTATGGGCAGTGACTACATGTCATACAGTAATGCCACAGTGTATGGGCAGTGACTACATGTCCTACAGTAATGCCACAGTGTATGGGCAGTGACTACATGTCCTACAGTAATGCCACAGTGTATGGGCAGTGACTACATGTCCTACAGTAATGCCACAGTGTATGGGCAGTGACTACATGTCCTACAGTAATGCCACAGTGTATGGGCAGTGACTACATGTCCTACAGTAATGCCACAGTGTATGGGCAGTGACTACATGTCCTACAGTAATGCCACAGTGTATGGGCAGTGACTACATGTCCTACAGTAATGCCACAGTGTATGGGCAGTGACTACATGTCCTACAGTAATGCCACAGTGTATGGGCAGTGACTGGGGGACTACATGTCCTACAGTAATGCCACAGTGTATGGGCAGTGACTGGGGGACTACATGTCATACAGTAATGTCACAGTGTATGGGCAGTGACTACATGTCATACAGTAATGCCACAGTGTATGGGCAGTGACTGGGGGACTACATGTCATACAGTAATGCCACAGTGTATGGGCAGTGACTACATGTCCTACAGTAATGCCACAGTGTATGGGCAGTGACTGGGGGACTACATGTCATACAGTAATGCCACAGTGTATGGGCAGTGACTGGGGGACTACATGTCATACAGTAATGTCACAGTGTATGGGCAGTGACTGGGGGACTACATGTCATACAGTAATGTCACAGTGTATGGGCAGTGACTGGGGGACTACATGTCATACAGTAATGCCACAGTGTATGGGCAGTGACTGGGGGACTACATGTCCTACAGTAATGCCACAGTGTATGGGCAGTGACTGGGGGACTACATGTCATACAGTAATGCCACAGTGTATGGGCAGTGACTACATGTCCTACAGTAATGCCACAGTGTATGGGCAGTGACTGGGGGACTACATGTCCTACAGTAATGCCACAGTGTATGGGCAGTGACTACATGTCCTACAGTAATGCCACAGTGTATGGGCAGTGACTACATGTCCTACAGTAATGCCACAGTGTATGGGCAGTGACTACATGTCATACAGTAATGCCACAGTGTATGGGCAGTGACTACATGTCCTACAGTAATGCCACAGTGTATGGGCAGTGACTACATGTCCTACAGTAATGCCACAGTGTATGGGCAGTGACTACATGTCATACAGTAATGCCACAGTGTATGGGCAGTGACTGGGGGACTACATGTCCTACAGTAATGCCACAGTGTATGGGCAGTGACTGGGGGACTACATGTCCTACAGTAATGCCACAGTGTATGGGCAGTGACTACATGTCCTACAGTAATGCCACAGTGTATGGGCAGTGACTGGGGGACTACAGTAATGCCACAGTGTATGGGCAGTGACTACATGTCCTACAGTAATGCCACAGTGTATGGGCAGTGACTACATGTCATACAGTAATGCCACAGTGTATGGGTGGTGACTGGGGGACTACATGTCCTACAGTAATGCCACAGTGTATGGGCAGTGACTACATGTCCTACAGTAATGCCACAGTGTATGGGCAGTGACTGGGGGACTACATGTCCTACAGTAATGCCACAGTGTATGGGCAGTGACTACATGTCCTACAGTAATGCCACAGTGTATGGGCAGTGACTACATGTCCTACAGTAATGCCACAGTGTATGGGCAGTGACTGGGGGACTACATGTCCTACAGTAATGCCACAGTGTATGGGCAGTGACTACATGTCCTACAGTAATGCCACAGTGTATGGGCAGTGACTACATGTCCTACAGTAATGCCACAGTGTATGGGCAGTTACTGGGGGACTACATGTCATACAGTAATGCCACAGTGTATGGGCAGTGACTGGGGGACAGCCAGTGCTAATGCCTTATACATGTTCCCCTGTCACTTTGGTTCAACACTACTTACCTCACAATTCACTATTGCACTTTTATAGTTGGAGGCCTGAGGTTGTATTCTGATATCCTGGGTAAGACCATAAAGTGCCTTTCCGTCTCTTTTCTCTGTCTCTTTCTCCCTTCTTCTCTATCTCTATTTCCTTGGTATGATCATAAACTGCCTCCCTCTCAGCTCTCCCGCCCTTGATATAACCATATCAAATGTGTTGATAAGGGCGTAAAGCAACCAATCTCACTCACTCACTCACTCTGGTATCCTGACAAAAACCTGTTTTTAAATCTTTATTATGATTGAGCAACCTGTAATTATGATCTTTTTTTCCCTTCAGGTGAGTTCCACTTCCTGTCTGGCAGGGTGAACGCTAATGTGCCGTAAGTCCTCATGTCTCTGTCTGAAACCTTTATTTCAGGAATAATCTATTCCTTTACCTAAAAACAACATGGTATATGATATGAGATCTGCAACCGCTCAGCTTGGATGCTGCCATATGTGATGTGTTTCAGGAAAATGAGCCATAAGTCGCAAAAAATAGATTTTGAGATTCCAATATATTTGAAAAGATGAGATCAAGCCGATTCCAATGATAGTAAACAGTCTAATAATCCAATAAGTATTTCTAGATTTTAAGTTTGATATTTTTACTTTGGAAAAAAAAGTTTGCAATATTTCTGGGGGTTAATAAACAGTAAAGTAACTAAATATAGTCCATTTAAGGACCTTTAAAACGAATGGTTATATTACATACATTGTCCTGAAATTTGATACATCGATCGATATATATATAAGTGATAGGCTCTCCAAAAACCAGAACATTCCAATAAAGTGATCTTGTAAAATAAACACTTTGAAAAATATTATTTTTGCGACTTATGACTCATTTTTCTGGAACACATCACATATGAGTGGCGTTTGTTACACTGCAGTAAAAGGGGAGTTGCTAATAAGAGAAAAGCAATTCGGGACTGAGAGAAACTGGTCTTAATAGAGGGGTGGTCTCTATAGAGAGGTAGTCTTTATGTGAGGTTCCACTGTATATAATATATAAAGAGTAATATTTATTGGACTGGATTTGTGTACTTAGTCGGATAACTGAATATATCCAGGCTAACTTTATCATCGAGTAAGACCCTGCCCACACACAGCCGATTTGCCCCCCGATTGCCTCCCGATTTGGGTCTCCTGGTGAATCCTATGATCTCATTTCAAATCATGGTTTATGTTTTTGAAATAACATAAACCAGGATTGGAAATGAAATCCTAGGATTATCGGAAGACCCAAATCGGGGGGCAATCGGGAGGCAAATCGGCTGTGTGTGGGCAGGGTTTAAGCCTATATGGCTTGGAAAATTATTTTCTGTCAAACTATATCTACAGTTTCCATAGCACCAATTTAATAACAGAATAATTCAAATATTTCTGTCTTGTTTCCAAACAAAAACCTGAGAATGTGGATGAAAATGTCTGATTATTTGTGTGAGTGTAGGCGAGCCCACATTAGACCTTGACAGCACGATACAGCCTCATTGTACAGAACCACTTGTGCACAAAACATGGCCAACATCTGATACTGAGAGGTTTTCATCCAGGATCACATCTGTTTTGCTTAATCATGCATGCAAATTGTGCTTTCTCCTCTGGCGTTTTATATCTGGTATATCTGTACTTATACGGGTCAGATTTTCAGAAGATGTACAATTGGCAGCTGTACACATTTAGTAAATTCTGCTAAATTAGGCTGCAATTTGGCCAATACTAGGTAAATTCGAGTATATTCGGCATTGTATTAAATCTAGCAATATGTTTGGTTAGGTTGATTTGTATTTTGAGCTTTATTTTCGTCTGAAATTAGGGTTATTTGAGATAATTGGCGAAGTTGAATTGTACATTTTCTGAAAATCTGACCCATATAGGGGGTGATTGTGTTTCAGTAGGTGGAGTTTATTCTGTTTTAGTTTAGTTGTTTTTATATTTTTACCAGGACTACTTCTAGGCTTCCCCTAGTACCTGGGGGTTGGGGTAGGTGGGGGATGGGACAGGCAGTCTAATATATCTTCTGTGTTCTGAATATATCTATGCATACCTGAGGTTAGCCTAAGGAGTATGTTTCACCAATTTATCATCATCAGTGACCACCGAGAAAAATCCCTAGTTCATAATACAAGTCCCCATCTTTCCCATCATGCATTTAGTTTTCATAGATCATTTAAACAAGCTATGATTTTGGTGAAAACATTCTTGCAATTTTCGACAAAAATAGGCCTAATGACAAATATTTGTATGTCAGACTTACACTGAGTCCACCCCAGCATGCACTGTGACAGACATGCGCAGTGGCGTATACAAATCCCCTATTCTCTACCCCTCCCGCCCCCTCCCCCATGGATGTGGGTCAGATATTCAGAAAATGTACAATTGGCCTTCACCAATCCTCCCAAATAACCCACATTTAAGACAAGAATGAGCTTCAAAATGCAGTTTAACATAACAGAACTGATACTTTAAATCAATGCGATACCAAATATACTCAGATATACCAGGCATTCAACATTTTTCATCCTGATTTAGCAGTTAATTTCTTTAATGTGTAGAGCTGCCAATTGTACATTTTCTGAAAATCTGACCCATATGTTTGTTGTATTGGATGTTCGCATGTTGTGTTGGCACATTAATACGGCATCATGAGTGGATGAAGGGTGGGGGAGGGGGCAGGAGGAGGGGCAGAGGTAATTACTCAATAGGGGAGTTGCATGTGCCACCGCGCATGTCTGTTATAGTGCATCCTGGGATGGATTCTGTTGTAATCTGACTTACAAATATTTGACAATATTTTATCGAAAATTTCAAGAACGTTTTCACCAATATCATAGTTGGTATAAATGATCTATGAAAACCAAATGCATGATGGGAAAAATGAAGTCTTGTCTTATGGAAACATGTATAACACATGGATATTGCCATTAGAGCATTGATAAATAGTCCATGCAGAACATGGCATGATTTCTATAGATTTTAAACTGTACCCTTAGTCCCATAATTCCATGCGAATCAAGATTAAAAATGGCGGCTATGCAAATCCCCTATTAGGGGGTTAGCATGAACGTCACGTTGGGGATTTAATTCGCAATGAATGATGGGAAGGGTGTGTCAGGGAACTATGCCATTGCCAACACGAATCATTTTAAAATATTTGTTTTTATTATTTATTATTTCCAGATATACAAGTATTAAAGCTGCAATCTCAGCTAAAGTCGTCATGAACTGAGCTTTTTCTACTTTTTGTTCCATTCTTTCCCAATCCATCTCAAGTCATTTGTGATGTGTTCCAGTAAAATGAGTCACAAGTCACAAAATTGATATTTTTCAAAGTGTTTTTCTCACAAGATCTCTTCATTGAAATGTTCTGATTTTTAGAGGGTTTAGCACTTATTGTCATATAAATCCATGGGACAAATTTCAAGACATTGTATTAAATATATCATTGTGTTTTGAAGGCCTTTGTATCGAGTATATTTAGTTACTTTACTGGTATTTACCCAGCCAGAAACATTGCAAACATTTTTTTCCAAAATAAAGATATCAAACTTAAAATATAGAAATACATGTAAGGTACCCTAGTGTTTACTATCATTGGAATCGGCTTGATATCCTCTTTTCAGATATTGTGATATCTCAAAATCCATATTTAGCGACTTATGACTCATTTTCGTAAAACGGATCACATTTGACCAAAATTTTGGATGATTTTGTCCACTTGTTTTTGCTACAGGGCTTCTAAAACGTCCTTACTTATATTTGGAGGACCTGCTTGAATCCTTCCCTGCAAAAACTTCACTTATTATCGCTCACGGGCGCCGTTTTCTCTCTGCTGATTTTCCTTTAAATTCTTATTCAGGAACCTCACATAATAAAGACCACCTCTCTATAGAGACCAATCCTCTTATTAAGAACAGTTTCTCTCAGTCCCGAATTGTTTTCTCCTTATTAGATTAGCCACTATATTTTTTAAGAAGATTAGCCACTCTAAAGATACCGCCTCACTATAAGACCACAAATCGTTCAGTCCCAAAGGTGGTCTCAATAGAGAGGTTTCGCTGTATAAACATATAACAGTAGCAGAATATTGATGAATTCAGTCCTAATTAGTCTAGTCGTAATAGTAACCTGAGAATGTAGCTTTAATATACAGAGATGATGCTGCGTACATCTTGATAATTGTAAAAAGATTAAGTTAATCTAATGGTTAGTGAACGACGAGAATGAATATATCGATTCGATTTTATTGTAATTAATCTTTTATTGGGCTTGTTTTCTTATTAGACGCTAGGTGGCGTCTAGGAGGCAGAAGCTCATCACGCAATGGTGGAGAACAGTGTGTGTTTATGTGGCAATGTTTGCATTTCTCTACATTTTATTTCTCTTGCAATAGGGGACTTGCATGTCTCATTGCGCATGTCTTTCACAGTGCATGCTGGGACGGATTCAATTCAAGTCTGACATACAAATATTTGGCAATTTTTTATCAAAAATTGCAAAATTGTTTTCACCAATATCACAGCTTGTATAGATGATCTATGAAAACCACATGCATGATGGGAAAGATGAAGTCAAGCGTTATGGAAAGATGTATAACACATGGATATTGACATTAGAGCTTTGATAAATATTCCATGCTGAACATAACATGTTTTCTTTAGATTTTATACTGTACCATTACTCCCATAATTCCATGCGAATCAAGATTCAAAATGGCGGCTATGCAACTCCGCTATTAGGGAGATATTCAGGGGTGGGGGGGTGGGGGGGGGGGAATCACAATGAAAGTGTGCTGCAGGGAAATGAAGGATAGCAAGCCATGGTTGTCATAGCATGTTTAATCTGGGTATTTTCTTTTTATTATATTATTATTTATGATGCTTATACAGCCAAATTTGAATCAATACAGTGAAACATTATTGTGATTTGGGGAGAGTGAGGGAAAGTGGGGATATATAACATAGAAGGGACAGAGATAGAGAGGGAGGGAAACGGAGGGAAAGAGGAAGGCTGAGGGACAGGAGGGCGGGGTTGAGAGAGAGGGAGGTGAGAGGAAGAGGTGGGAGTGGGAGGGAGAGAGAGAGGAAGGCAGAGGGACAGGAGGGCGGGGTTGAGAGAGAGGGAGGTGGGAGTGGGAGGGAGAGAGAGAGGAAGGCAGAGGGAAAGAGCGAGAGAGGGAGGAAGAAGAGAGAGGGAGGAGGAAGGGAGAGGGAGGAGGGTAAGAGAGCGAGAGCGAGAGCGAGAGCGAGGTGAGAAAAACCCGAGAGACTGAGAGAAGTGAGGAAAGAGTGCAGGAGAGAGACTTCTGGGGAAGGACTTCTCTCGGGGATGAAATGGAGGAGAGGGGAGATAGAGGGCAGAAAGGAGGACGATGAGCAGGAGAGGGACGGGGGAAATGTGATGTCATTAGACACTTAATATAAAATATTATTTAAAAAGGTTACCGAACGTAAACCATACCTTACTGTCAACTGTATTACCCAGTCTATGTAATCATCTCATCAACTCATTACTTTCACCCCATCACTCCCATCCAATCATTGTCATGTTACTCATATAACCCGAAATAGAACTAGTCACCTAGAAACATGTAACCAAATATAAGTTCAAGCAAGTTTTCAGGCAACCGGCGGAAGACCTACCTAGGCTTTTGTCTACTTAGAATGCTGGTCTACCTTATTGTAACCAACACCTTTTTGCAATAAAGAATCCTTGAATTGAATTGAATTGAAATAAGCCGACAGACAGACACGGGGGTGGAGGTGGATGGGGGAGGTGGGGTGGAAGGAAGATATCCAACTACAAGGTGTTGGTGTAGAGGAGGTACATTTCTGGCAGAACATGAGTAGTATACAGAAATGAGGGTATGTTGTCACATTTCACTCCCTCCCTCTCCCTCCCTCCCTCTCTCTCCCCGCTCCCTCTATCTGCCTCTCCTCCTTCCTCTCTCTCCTTCTCCCCGCTCTCTCCCCTCCCTCTCTCTGTCTCTCCCCGCCCTCTCTCTGTCTCTCCCCTCCCTCTCTCTGTCTCTCCCCTCCCTCTCTCTGTCTCTCCCCGCCCTCTCTCTGTCTCTCCCCGCCCTCTCTCTGTCTCTCCCCGCCCTCTCTCTGTCTCTCCCCTCCCTCTCTCTGTCTCTCCCCGCCCTCTCTCTGTCTCTCCCCTCCCTCTCTCTGTCTCTCCCCTCCCTCTCTCTGTCTCTCCCCGCCCTCTCTCTGTCTCTCCCCTCCCTCTCTCTGTCTCTCCCCGCCCTCTCTCTGTCTCTCCCCTCCCTCTCTCTGTCTCTCCCCTCCCTCTCTCTGTCTCTCCCCGCCCTCTCTCTGTCTCTCCCCTCCCTCTCTCTGTCTCTCCCCGCCCTCTCTCTGTCTCTCCCCTCCCTCTCTCTGTCTCTCCCCGCCCTCTCTCTGTCTCTCCCCTCCCTCTCTCTGTCTCTCCCCGCCCTCTCTCTGTCTCTCCCCGCCCTCTCTCTGTCTCTCCCCTCCCTCTCTCTGTCTCTCCCCGCCCTCTCTCTGTCTCTCCCCTCCCTCTCTCTGTCTCTCCCCTCCCTCTCTCTGTCTCTCCCCGCCCTCTCTCTGTCTCTCCCCGCCCTATCTCTGTCTCTCCCCTCCCTCTCTCTGTCTCTCCCCGCCCTATCTCTGTCTTTCCCCTCCCTCTCTCTGTCTCTCCCCGCCCTATCTCTGTCTTTCCCCGCCCTATCTCTGTCTTTCCATGCTCTCTCTCCTTTCCTCAGTCTGTGTCCCCGCTCTCTCCCCTCCCTCTTTCTATCTGTCTCCCCTCCATCTGTCCCCACTCTCTGTATCTGTCTCTCTCTCTCTCTCTCCCTTCCCGCTCTCTCTCCCGTTCTTTCCACCCCCCTCTCTCTCTCTAATTCCCTCTCTCTTTCTCCGCATTTAAACTGCTTAAATTATTCTTCCATTTTCCTAGAAAGAAAACATTAATTCTGACGAGTGTTATGCAAAAAAACTACTGCAATGAAATTGCTATTTCTGATGGTAGCTGAAGTGTTTAAAAACAGCAATTAAAGGCTTTTTTCTCCTTAACTTAAGGCTTTTGCTTCCTTAATGGGAAAGCGATAAGGCATGAAATTGTCTGGGTCAAAAGTTGCACTTTAACGGCTTTAGTTTCACATTGTCAAAAAGTTAGAAGGGCTTGGTGATCAATTTACCTGAAAGAAATCAAAGAGAGGATTACGATCAGATCACTTAAGACCCAAAAACATTAGGTTGGATTAAAGAAAATAACAC
Organism: Sthenelais limicola; assembly: GCA_942159475.1. NCBI lineage: Eukaryota > Metazoa > Annelida > Polychaeta > Phyllodocida > Sigalionidae > Sthenelais > Sthenelais limicola. The sequence goes on from OW804098.1 coordinate 16,209,237, forward strand.
TAAGACTAACATTGAGAATTCTGATATTATAATGCTACAGAAAAATGAATCATAAGTCGGTTTTTAGAGGATTTTAGAATGTTGCAACGAACAAAATTGTAATTGCCAAATAAAAAAGGCTTCAAACATTTTCTTCTGGATATTTTGTTCTAGTAAGCTTGTTCCTATATGGGTCAGATTTTCAGAAAATGTACAATTCGCCTTCCCCAATCCTCTCAAATAATCCACATTTAAGACAAAAATGAGCTTCAAAATGCAGTTTAACATAACAGAACTGATACTTTGAATCAATGTGATACCAAATATACTCAGATATACCCGATATTCATCACTTTTCAGCCAAATTTAGGAGGAATTCCTAACTGTGTAGAGCTGCCAATTGTACATTTTCCAAAAATCTGACCCATATTTGTTTTACCATTTTTTTAAGTATTTTTATTGGCCAGACATTTTTAAATCACACATTTTTAAACAAATATGCATAACTCGATATTGTAGTTATTTTTATACGTTGCCATCAAACTTTCAAATCTCTTCTACCATAAATTCCAAGATTAGTGTTCTAAGAAAACACTTTACATACTTCACGAACCTCCTTACATTATATCATTAGAAAAATACTTCGAACTACACTATCGCTAACATCTTCAGTTAACCGGTCTTACACAAATACAATCTCATCTTTATAAAAGTTGACATTTACCTGTGCAATACTAGAATAACACAAGTCAAAAAGGTAGATTACAATTATTGCTGTCCTACTAAAGGCATTTTCACGTACATGAACTTAGTGTCAGGTATAAATTTACAATGAGTTCTTCAGTCTCTTCCATGAAATATCATTTTTCACAATCTTCTTTAGGAATCTAACAATCAAGGTACTCTTGAAGAATATTTAAGTATATCAAAGAATGACAAATTTCCTCCATTATACATTTGTTTGTTTGTTTTTTGTTTTTTATATATATATATATATATATATAGTTGTTTGTATAAATCTTTATAGAATTCAGCTTCTTAAAACATTACTATACAAAATCACTATACAACTGTTGAGAAAATGGTGGTAACATTTCTAACAAAAGCAAAAGACAAAATTGTAATTAAAACATGTTTTTTAAAGGATTTCCCTATAGAAATGTACAACCAACAAAAGTGTAATTGCCAAATAAAAAAGTAAGTAGAGGGGATTGGGGCAAGTCCAAACCGCAAAACAAGAGAAAACTCATGCATCACCAGATGTCGTGCACGTGCTTTGACAAATTATGACTGGCCTCTTTAATGAAAGGCCACAAAACATGAATCGCGCCGTCAGCAAGTTCCGGCGACAAGCATGAGTCAAATTCTCTTATTATCGCTCAGAGAGAAGGTCCTCAGTCAGATAGTGTTTCCGGCACTGGTTGGGGCCTAATGGGACGCCGTGGCTATAGGGGAGTTCTCATTGCCGCCTCTATGATAAGCAATAGGGGGCTTGTGTGTGCCACTGCGCATGTCTATTACAATGCATATTGGGATGGATTCAGTGCAAATCTGATATACTAATATTTAGCAACATTTTGATAGAAAAATGCAAGGATCTTTTCGTTAATACCACACTCACAGTGTGTGTAAATGATCTATAAAAATGAAATGCATGATGGGAAGGATGGAGTCTTGTTTTATGGAAACATTTCTGGAACACATGGCTGTTTCGATGAGATCACTGTTCCTGAACAATTTATGTAACTTTCGTCATTGCTGAATGCTCTAGTACTGTAGCAATTTCTGATGTGGTAGTATACCACTCCAGGAGTTAGTGGAAGGTGGAAGACCAGCTATAGGAGCTGGATTAACAGCATGGCAAAACATCACACACAAATGGAAAGTAGTATACTGCCTCAGGAGTTCGTAGAATACAAGCTATAGGAGCTGAACTAAACAACCTTGTAAATCATACAATAGATGGTAGTATACTAGCCCAGGAGTTAGTGGAAGACCAGCTTTAGGAGCTGAACTAAACAACCTTGTAAATCATACAATAGATGGTAGTATACTACCCCAGGAGCTAGTGGAAGACCAGCTACAGGAGCTGAACTAAACAACCTGATAACATATCATACAACAAAAGATGGTAGTATACTACCCCAGGAGTTACTGGCAGACCACCTTTAAGAGCTATATAGGATCTGAACTAAACATGATACAGCAATAGATGGTAGTTAGTGGCAGACCAGCTTTCGGAGCTATATAGGAGCTGAACATAATACAAAAACATATTTAGAAGTATGCAATATCTGACCTGCTATAGGAACTAAACTAAACAGCCTTGTAAAGCAATACAACAATAGATGGTAGTATACTACCCCAGGAGTTAATGGAAAACCAGCTATAGGTTGCTGAACTAAACAACCTTGTAAAACATACAGCAATAGATGGTAGTATACTGCCCCAGGAGTTAGTGGAAGGCCAGCTATAGGAGCTGTACTAAACAGCCTGGTAAAACATACAGCAATAGATGGTAGTATACTACCCCAGGAGTTAGTGGAAGACCAGCTATAGGAGCTGTACTAAACAGCCTGGTAAAACATACAGCAATAGATGGTAGTATACTACCCCTGGAGTTAGCGGTAGACCAGCTATAGGAGCTGTACTAAACAGCCTGGTAAAACATACAGCAATAGATGGTAGTATACTACCCAGGAGTTAGTGGAAGACCAGCTATAGGAGCTGTACTAAACAGCCTGGTAAAACATACAGCAATAGATGGTAGTATACTACCCCAGGAGTTAGTGGAAGACCAGCTATAGGAGCTGAACTAAACAGCCTGGTAAAACATACAGCAATAGATGGTAGTATACTAACCCAGGAGTTAGCGGTAGACCAGCTATAGGAGCTGAACTCAACAGCCTGGTAAAACATCATACAGCAATAGATGGTAGTATACTACCCCAGGAGTTAGCGGTAGACCAGCTATAGGAGCTGTACTAAACAGCCTGGTGAAACATAATACAACAATATTGAAGGTGTGGGCTGGCCCAGAGGCTACAGACTGCCGTGAGTGTGGTTACTGGTGGAGGTGGTGAATGTTTGATGTATTGTTTGATGTGAGGGTTTGTGTAACGACCACACGAGTGCACCACCGCATGCTACCCTTGTTGTAGCTCCTCCTTTGGGCCCAAGCCAAACACCTTAAGGACCTTGCTGTGGATCTATAGATCGCAATATTTATGGTCATATTGTCAATAAATAAATATTTATGTTCATTTCATGATAAATAGTTATTATAGCAAATGGCACTCTGTTCAGGTTCAAACTGATCTCAACCCATCAGAAAATGGGACAAACCCTGAAGGGGTGAGTTCCCGTTTTCTGATGGGTCGAAATCAGTTTGAACCTGAACAGAGTGCCATTTGCTATTTACTACACACTCTATTTGGATGTTAAAAAGTAAATTTAACTTGTATAGCCTATAGTTTAGCTCGAGGAGGCTTCATTCACCACCATGTTACGCCTAAGTTACACGGTCAGGACAACATCATTTCTAACTGCTTTGTATGTCAGGCCTACACTGCGCAAATGAGATTGCATCTTTGCCCGAACTGATGGCATGTGCAGTTTGGGTCAACCAAACTGCACCTTTCTAACTGTTCATGTGTGTAATAATGGTCATACTGTAAATAAATAAATATGTATGGTGATATTGTAAATAAATAATTATTAAATAAATATTCATGGTCATATAATTAATAATTAATTAATGGTCATATTGTAAATAAAATAATTATTTATAGTCATATCATAAATTAATGATATGTATGGACATATTGTAAATTACTGATATGTGTGGTCATATCATAAATTAATGATATGTATGGACATATTGTAAATTACTGATATGTGTGGTCATATCGTAAATTAATGATATGTATGGTTATATTGTAAATTAATGATATGTATGGTCATATCATAAATTAATGATATGTATGGTTATATTGTAAATTACTGATATGTGTGGTCATATCGTAAAGTCTTCTGCATCCGAAACTGCCTCTTTAACCACCGTGAAATATTGCTCCTTCATACCACCAGGGGAATTTGTATGTCAATTCTCAAATGTTTCTTCTTAAAACCACCAGGATATTAATATGAGACTTATAGGTATATAAAACCATTGATAGAGCTTTCATTTGATGTATATCTCATTACTGTAGATGAATATTACATTTTATATGAATTTTCAACTACAAAAATAATTGCAATGATTTAAAAACTTTTTTTTTGCTCATATAACAGCAGTAGGAAAGCAACATGACTCCCAGACAAAAGAATATGTATCAACAAAAATAATTGCATTTTTTCGAGAACTGTGAAGTTTTTCTACATCTATGAAAACCGTTGATTTTATGCCTCAAGAAATACCTTAAAGAGTTCAACTGGGGAAAAAAACTGAAAATAAGATTTTGTTTAAACTTTGCCTCATGAAAGAACAAGGTTATGTGAATTCAAAAAGCCAATAAAAACAATGTCACCGGGTTAGTTTTCATTTCAGGGAGCCCTGAAATTTATGGTTGTTCACTATAGAAGTCTAAGAGAAAAGGACAATTTTTTTCGTTTTTTCAGTATAAAAAAATAATTGAAAATAACTTTTTCCTAAAAATCTCTATAGGCATAGCTAACATATTCCTTTACCCTCTCAAGCAATAAAAAATGGGGGTCACCGACTTTTTAAAAAAGTTATTCAACTGAATCTGCATCCAGATGAGTTAAAACAGGAATATTGAAGATTTTCAATGCTGAATAATATCTTTCAAAATATGTTGATACCCTGTTGTTTCATGCATGAGGGTAAACCTGTATAGTGGCTATGTTTAGAAGTCATTTCAACTGAAAAATGTTATTTGTCTGTCTGAAATCTTGGAAAAACTGAGAAAATATCCATTTTCCCCACATACTTAAATACTAAACTTTGATGGTCTCTAGAATGAAAAAAATATATGCTGAGATCCATTTTTTTTTGCTTTTTGTTATCCCCCAACCATGGTCTTTCTCAAGACAAAGTTCGGAAAAATTATTGTCACTCCTTATTTTTCATGCATTAGTTCCTTGAACTCCCGCCTGCGGCAGTGCATATGACAGTGGTTTATCTCTTTAAGGCATTGTATCGGCAATTTGGCACCAGGCCATAAAGTAGAACATCTTTAGTTTCTGAGTGATGTTAATAACTTGGAGTGCAGCTTACCCCCTAGATGGGTAAGGTTTTCAGAAAACGTACAATTTGCCTTCGCCAATCTTTCAAATAACTCAATTTTCAGACAAAAATAACTTTGAAAACACAGTTCAACCTAACCAAACGGATTGTTTGAATCAACCCAATACCAAATATACTCCGATATACCTAGTATTGACCATTTTTTAGCAGAATTTAGCAGAAATTACTTAATGTGTACAGCTGCCAATTGTACATTTTCTGAAAATCTTACCCCTAGGCGTCTTTGAGACATTGCACCTGAGTGTGTCTGTGTGGGTGGGGGAGGGGGGGGGGCACGTGGGTCAGATTTTCAGAAAATCTTCGCCAATCTTCGCAAATAACCCAAATTTCGGACGAAAATAAAGTTCAAAATACAGATCAACCTAACCAAACAGATTGCTAGAATCAATGCAATGCCGAATATACTCGAATTTACCTAGTGTTGACCAAATTACAGCCTAAATTTGCAGAATTTACTAAATGTGTACAGCTGCAAATTGTACATTTTCTGAAAGTCTGACCCACATAGTGGGTGTAAGATGACATGTTTGTGTATGTACGGACCTGTCAGTCACATGATATCACATGTGTGGCCATACAACATGGCACAACATGATTCTCTTACACTGTAACATGTGCCCCCGCAGACTCCATATCTTTACTACGTACTAGACAGTCAACAGTACTGACATCGAGGGAGAGAGTGGGAGAGGGAAAGAGAGAGGAGGAGGAGAGAGGGAGAAAGAGAGAGGGGGAGGAGAGAGGGAGAAAGAGAGGGGAAGAAAGAGGGGAAAGGGAAAACGGCATAGAGAAAGCGAGTGAGGTTCTCAGATAGAACAAGAGACTGGAAGAGAGATGGGGAGAGAGAGAGGGGGGGGGGGGGGGGCGAGAGTGATTGTCAACTAACAATAGGATTTACAGCATCTTCGATTCCTACTGCATGAAACCATGCTGAACTGTAAGCTGATTGTGTAGTATATTTAGTTTTGTCTGGAACCCATTTTTTATGAAAACTTTATCTTCTGCGGAAACGCATTACATCAGAAATGATGCTATCCTCAATGATCAAATATGAAACTCATTTTTGACAGGATGGTCGAAGTTCGACCGAAAAACATCTCAAGCGATAAAAACAAATATTTCAACATTCCCAAAGAAATGATGAGTTAGAACCTGTTGCCAATGCAAACTAATACTAAAAAAATAATACATACACCACACATTACCCCTCTATACTCTCCCCCCTCTCCCCGCTCCCTCTTCCCTTCCTCCCCTCTTCCCTCTCTGTCTCCCTCCCTTCCTATTCCCTCCCTCCCCTCGTCCCTTTCTCTCTCCCTCTCTCCTTCGTCCCTCCCTCCCTCCCTCCGTCTTTCTCCCTCCCTCCCTTCCTCTCTCTCTCCCTCCCTCTTTCCCTCTCTCCCGCCTCCCTTTTCCCTCCTCCTTACCAAATTTCTTGTACGTCTTGTCTATTGTTACCTTCAAATATGCCCCCCCATGCCTCTCCCTCCCTCCCCCTCCTCCTTCTCCTCCTCCTTCCTCCTCCTCCCTACTCCTCCCTTGTTCCAGGATCCCTTGCAAATTGAATTCTGCCCTATCCAAATAAGATCACCCTCTCCCAGGCTCCCTGGCGGTGAAGGCCCAAATCCCTGTTGCGGGCGCTTTTGTCCTCTTGTCGGTCCAGCGCTCGTTCCCTCTCTAGATTCCTTCTATTGGATTTGTATCTCTTCCTGGTCTCTCCTATTATACTTTACCCCACCCAGTCCATCTGTGTGTGTGTGCTTCCATCTGCCTGCCCCAATCACCAACCCCTCCTTCTTGTCTAGGCTGTCTGTCTGTCTCTCTTCTCTGCCCCCCTCGCGCCCTCTCTTCTCCCTGCATTCTCATTCTCCCTCCCTTATATATCTCTTCCTCTCTCCCCCGCCTCCCTCCCTCCCTCCCTCCCGCTCTCCCGCTCTCCTCTGTCTCTCTTTCCCTCCTTCCACTCTCTTCCTCTCTTCTCCCCTCATTTTCCTTCTCTCTCGCCTATATATCTCTTCCTCTTTCCCTCCCTCCCTCTCGCTTTCCCCCTCTACTTCCTGTCCCCCTCTCTCCCTCCCTCTCCTAGCCGTCATGCCGTCATGTGCAACGTTTTTCTGTTGGGAGTCTTCCAGAAGTTAGTTGGAATCCTTCATTGGTTGATAGACATTGCTTAAAGCTCCATTCCCAGCTAATTTCTATACAAATCTCAGTTTTCACTTGTTAAGCTAACTAGTACACTGCTCCACCTTATCCCAATCGTTTAGGTTTCTTTCTTAAGGTTGGAGTTTAATATTTGAGAAGAAATCATACTGGTGCTCACCAGTGTGACCTCCTTATAGTCACCAGTGTTACCTCCTTAGCTTGGTTCCATACAGATAGTCGGGGACGGGGAAAATTCGTTGGCAGACAGAGAGAAACATGGGCCTTGGTGTGGCACAGAGGCGCCACTATGTGACCATTCAGTGCATCTACAGAACTGTGATGGTGGCTTCTATACACATCCCTGTGGGTTACCCGATCGTAAAATCACAGAATTTAGACATTTATTTTACTTTTCATTGAAAAAGAGATAGATAATATTGAGTTTGGGAACTAATATGAATGTAATTCCAGAAGAACCACTCGATCTTAAATCCTGGGAATGCAGCTTTAAGATTTAAGAAACATTTTATTTCAATCAAAGACTGCACATAAGAAGGCATCTCTCCAACATAGGGAGGTTTTCAGGCCATCTTAGCTAGGCCTATCTTACAATGTGTACATATAGTAGTGTTTTAAAATCACTACTCAATTTTAATTTAAACCTTTATATAACAAATCAGTCAGCTTTACAATATGGCGACATTATCGCTTGAATGGGGCATGAATTGGTAATTATTTAATGAATTAATGAAGGGAAAGATGAACCGCCATATCGGCTGACAACATGGGGGTGAGGTCGGATGAAATATTTTTATTTTATTTCTTTCACTTTATACACGTATAGTCAGGGAATATTAAAAAAATCTGGGAACAAATTCCTTACCAAACAATTTTTTCACCAATGTGTTGGTAAAGGTGTCTACTAACATATATCAAAACATTTAAACTAAACTCCCGTAGGAGAACCCGTGACAACTGAAAATAAAACTGGCCGCCACTAAAACTCTGAAACTCCATAACTTGGGGTAGAATCAACATATAATCAAGTGTGAATACACTTTTTCTAGGTTTTAAGGCATGGGGAATCCATTGGAACATGAAAAATGTTGATACAGACAATATTTAGCAAGTTAATCTACTGATACTGGGAAAAAATGAACAAAAGATGCTAAAAATATCCCCCCGAATGTACCCTCTGAAGTAAAAAATCTATACTTCATAACTTGGGGTAGAATAAATATGTAATCAAGTGTGAATGCTTTTTTTCTATGTTTTAAGGCATGGGAAATCCATTGAAATATTAATAAATTCAATATAGACAATATTTAGCAAGTTATTCTATTAATACTGAGAAGAAAAAACAACAAAATACTGTGAAATAAAGTGAAAAATCTAATTCAGATTTATGGAAGCATTCATGATCAATGACATTAGAAAACATATTTCTGCAGTCCAAACTGTAATGCAAATAATTTTAATGATAATAAATGACATGACATGTGATACCTGAAATAAAGAAAAAAAGGCAAGTTGTCTATCTGAACTTCCATCCCAGGTTCCCTGGAGGAAGGTGAACACCTTTCCAAGTTCTTATTAACAGCAGAAGTAGGTGGTAGTATTTGTGATCTGTGAATTCCCAGTAATTATATTGCTTCTCTAGCTCTATTATTGGAAAACATCTAAGCTTTCTTTTGTAATTCAGGCATGGTGGAAATGTCTAAGAAAAATCCCTTTTTCATGCCCAAAATACTTTGTCAATGTAAAAGAAGCAGTCATGCAGGATCCTTGTTTCAACTTAGGTGGGTCATATCCTTAGTGCTAGGATTGTCATATTCATCACACAAACAAATTTTTAAAATGACCTGTTTTTTTTGTCCTATTGGCTATGGTGATATTTAGATCAAAGTACATCTATCTATGAGCCCATGAACATTTCCTGTAGACCTTGTACAACCAGTTTTCTATGTCTAAACAGTACCTGCCAAGGTAGACTCCTTACTTTCTTGGAGTAAAATGGTTTTACACAGTGCATGAAGGTAGTAACATGGCTCAAAACCCAATGTTGCCACCAAAAGTGGAGTTTACCAGTGATCCTGATGCATTGAAACAAGTTGGGGATCCATTGACATTGAATGACCTATAATTCTAATTTCAAATTACCCTCTGAGGGTTTTTATCACATCCTTTTTCATGTAATGTCTGGGACAGTTTACCCATTCCTTGACTCCAGAATATGCTTCTCTACTCTTTGTGCCTCATCAACATTGGGGAGCAACATTTGTGGGATGTTACACCAGTAGCAATAGTTATCAAGGTCTGGTATTAGCTGAAGGGGTTTCTGTCCATGAAGATATGAAAAAGTGCTATTCTCTATCTTCTCACTTTATTGGTCTGATATATAATGATGGTCACCTGTATAATGAACAGAAGAATGTTGATCTTACCGTATACAGGCAAAAGTTACTGGCTAAACAGCTCAGGTTTCTCTCTTGCCATGCCTCCATTTGATTTCAATGAACAGATATAAGATATAAGTACATAATAGTACATGCTCAATTAGAAGGGCAGTTGATGCAGCCCATGACTGATTACTCCATCAAACAATGTGAAAAAAACTTTTAGAATTCATACACACTGGCCATACAGAAGTATATTCATTTCTTTGTTCTAATTTACTCATGTGACACTTATCAAATTGATAGGCCTGTGAACCGTGTAGGAAGGAGCTCACCGCTCCTCTCGACCTACACAACCAGCTCAACAACAACACTAATATTCTGGAGAGGCAACTGGAATTTGTTTCACATAGCTGATGCAGTAAGGGATGGAAGCATCTCTGATATGGAATACAAGTCTATTTCTTTTTGCCAAATATGCTAAGCATACTAAAGATTTCTTCAGATTTTAACAATATCTTCATAGTTTGAGAACAAAGATTCTTTTTTCTTGGCCAAGAGCAGTGCCTCAGAACCTCAGAATATATATATATAAAACATCAGAATACATAGTTTCTCCTGCTGTGATTGACCCCTTCAATCCATATTTCTGTAGGATTTATGTATTCAATTAAATTAGTATCATAGCTTTCACATTACTGTGAGTGACATTCAGAGGCAATTTCATCAGCTGGGTATAGGAGGGCTCTTCATCATCTTGCTGGTTGTCTCAGTAAGTTAGGAGCTACATTCTCTTGAATTGGCATATCCTTCAATCATGCACACCACAGCATTAAGTGATGCATATATATCTTTCTGAGCCACCCTCTAAATGATGGCTGCCATCCCATGACCTCAAGTGGAAGAAGTCCATATGTGTGCAGAAACAATCAAGGTACAAAATAGTTCACAATTACCTGTCCTTAGCCACTGATTAAAAAATGCACAGCAACTGAACTCTGAGAACCAAAGTGTGAAGGGATTGGAAAAACATTGGAAGAAAGAATCTAGAATAGCAGAACTTCAGACCATTTTTATCCATGTGGTAGTAGACTATGATATAAAATCAGGTATTTTGGGGCAGGAGAAAAGGCGTTGTTTATCTTCAATTTTCCTTGAATGTTTGTATAGCAAAAGTAAGTTTATATGTTTACCAATGGCAGAGCTTCCCAAAAGTATATAGAGAAAGCTGGATAAGATTCTCCAATACATTCAAAGGCAACAATTCCGAACTTTATCTCCTCCTGGCCCTGAACACCTAGTACAAAATTATTCACTCCAAATGCAGAAGTTTCATCTCTTCTTCCAGAAAGTTAAAATTAACCTGGAAGTCCTCCAGCTTCTGGCTATTGCAATGCTGATGATGCAAACAGCTCACTTGCTAATGATGAAAGTAAGAAAGGCATGACAGCTGGCTTACACTATAAACAAATTGACTCTTTTTGGTCCTCATTTGGTTTTATTTTGGTCCTTATCAAGTCGCACTTAAAACCATCAAAAGCATTTGCATTACAGTTTGAACTGCAGAAATATATTCCTAATACTCTTGGTCACAAATGCCTTCATGAACCTGAATTAGTTTTTTTTAAATAGGGTATATTTGGGAGGATTTCTTTAGGGTCTTTTATTAATTTGTTCTTATTATCAGTAGATTAACTTGCTAAATATTGTTCAGAAGTTCAGATAGATAGACAACTTGCCTTTTTTCTTTATTTCAGGCATCACAATACCTGCAGAAATATCTTTCCTAATGTCATTCATCATGAATGCCTTCATAAATCCAATTCAGATTTTTCCCTTTATTTGACAGTTTTTTGTTGTTTTCTTCTTCTCAGCATTAGTAGAATAACTTGCTAAATATTGTCCATATTGAATTTATTCATATTCCAATGGATTCCCCATGCCTTAAAACATAGAAAAAAAGCATTCACACTTGATTACATGTTTATTCTAGCCCAAGTTATGAAGTATAGATTTTTTACTTCAGAGGGTACATTCGGAAGGATTTTTTTAGCATCTTTTGCTCATTTTTTCCCAGTATCAGTAGATTAACTTGCTAAATATTGTCTGTATCAACATTTTTCATGTTCCAATGGATTCCCCATGCCTTAAAACCTAGAAAAAGTGTATTCACACTTGATTACATGTTGATTCTACCCCAAGTTATAGTGTTTCAGAGTTTTAGTGGCGGCCATTTTTGTTTTCAGCTCTCACGGGTTTTCCTACAGGAGTTGAGTTTAAATGTTTTGATATATGTTAGTAGAGACCTTTACCAATACATTGGTGAAGAAATTTCTTGGTAAGGAATTTGTTCACAGATTGGCCTTTTTTCTCCTAAAATTCCCTGACTAGTAAAGCAAAATGTATTCAGTCATTCTATTATCATTTACACTGTCGGGAGCAATTTACATTGTTTTGTGGGTTAATGTAAAACATGTTTGTTTGTTGGCCTATTTTAGCACTTTTTATGTGTGTATGTGAAGGGAGTGTGTATTTGTCTTGGCCTTCAATCAGTGTGTGGTGTAGGCTGGGCGGAGGGGGGAGAAGGGAATGGCCTGTGACATGCTATCTGGTCATGAAGGGGGCGGGAGGGGGAGCAGAAGCGGGAAGGGCGACAATTACCATAATACTGACTGCGGGGAGGAGAGAAAGATAGAAGAATATAGAGAAACACACAGGGAGGGGGAGAGAGACAGAGGGGGAGGGAAAGAGAAGGGAGGGAGAGAAAGAGAGGGGGAGACAGAGAGAGGAGGGGGGGAGCGAGAGAGAAGAGGCCAGAGAAAGACAGAAAGAGGAGGATAAGGAGAGAAATGAGAATGAAAGAGTAGCAGCGAAAGAGAGAGAGAGAGAGAGAGAGAGAGAGAGAGAAACTGAGAGAGAGGAGAGAGAGAAAGAGGAAGGGAGAAAGGGAGAGAGAGACAGAAACCGAGAGAGGGAGAAAGAGAGAGGGAGAAGAGGGAGGAAGAGAGAGACGGAGAAGAAGGAGGGAGAGAGAGACGGAGAAGAAGGAGGGAGAGAGAGACGGAGAAGAGGGAGGGAGAGAGAGAGAGAGAGAAACCGAGAGAGAAAGAGAGAGAGAGAAAGAAAGGGAGTCGAACTATCACTCCATGTTTGTTTAGGGAAATTCTAGCTTATTCCAACTATTGTCTCCGGTAATTAATTAATTACACTTTTCCTGGTAAATGTTAATCCCAAGTAGTGTGTGTATATAATTACATTAATCTAGTTACCTGTCAATTACTAGGGCTGGCCTAATTAGTTTGATTAAGGGCTGCTAGAGGGTGGCCCACATCTGTTGGGTAATTCAATACTATACCTTCCCATGTACCTGGCCATATTTAAGGGGAAAAAATAGGTTTCTCCGATTTACTGAGTATATTTGGTATCGTATTGATTTCAAGTACCAGTTCTGTTATGTTAAACAACATTTTGAAGCTCATCTTTTATCTTAAATGTGGGTTATGTAAGAGAGTTGGTGAAGGTGAATTGTACATTTTCTGAAAATCTGACCCGTATAGTCTTGAAATTTGTGGTGGCACATGACACTACTCCACCCAGAGCTACCTTAGGCTGCGTTTCCACTGGACCGCTCATGGCCCGCTCTTTTTTATTATCTTGAGCGCTTGTTATGCGAAGATTGAGCGAAACCAGAGCGATCTAGTGGAATTGGTTCCTGCGCTCTCTGTACGCTCTAAAAAGTGCCTATTTGCGCTTCTTTAGAAGAGCGCAGGACGTTGCGCTCTTATCTGCCGTGTTTGATTTGAGCACAGCAAGACAAGGCTCTTTCTTCCTGTTAAAATAGCGGACCAAGAGCGCAGTAAGAGCGCACAAACCCATTTACCATTGATTTCCGAAGGAAACAAGCGGAGCAGTAGAATCGCTCTGTGCTTGTCTTGCGCTTATAATAAAAGCGAACAAAGAGCGAATGAAAGACACATTATAAAGAAGCGAGGCAAGAGCGAGCAATGAGCACAGATACAAGCGAGCCAGTGGGATCCCACCTTTAGGCTGCGTTTCCACTGGCTCGCTCTTTTGGACCGCTCATGGCCCGCTCTTTTTTATTATCTTGAGCGCATAACAAGCGAAGATTGAGCGAAACCAGAGCGGTCTAATGGAATCGGTTACTGCGCTCTCTGTACGCTCTAAAAAGTGGCTATGTGCGCTTCTTTAGAAGAACGCAGGACATTGCGCTAATATTTGACGTGTTTGATTTGAACGCAACTACACAGCGCTCTTTCTACCTGATAAAGTAGCGGACCAAGAGCGCACAAACGCATTTACCATTGATTTAATATAGGAAACAAGCGCAAGAGTAGAATCTCAGTAGAATCGCTCTGCGCTTGTATTGCGCTAAAAATATTAGCGGATGAAGAGGGACTGACAAGCACCCCATAAACAAGCACAGCAAAAGCGAGCAATGAGCGCAGATACAAGCGATCCAGTGGGATCCCACCTTTATACAGTACTACCGCCACATTACTTGGCTACATTCCACCTATACACCTGCTTCCTATGGCTATATTGGGAGCCACTGTGGTATTTATTCTTTTTTTTATTCCATTTACAGGCCAAGTCATTAATTACAAGTACAATAGTTAATAAAATACGCATTTTGTCGTTCAACGACGTTTCTCATACATTGCCTCATTATAATCCTTACTATAATCAAGGACTATATATCCTTTTACATGACAAAGAAACACCTTTTTATTATGAGAACATTCTCTGTTGCTATTAGGTAGCGTATCTCCTAAGACAAATTATCATAACAAACTCCTTCGTGGTTATTTATGGAGGTGTTAAAGTAAAACACTGGGTTGGTACAATTGCTGGTCATACAGCTCAAGTATGGTTAAATACTGGTATGTTTCATTATATAAGGCATTTCTGTGCAATGATATTGCCAGAATCAATGAAGTAAATTCTGTCCCGCTCTCCCCAAAGCTAGTTCTAGGTGCTTCCATATTGCTAGATGTATGACACTAAAGAGGGCAGGCTAACTACCGATCTGCTGGTCAGTGTGTGGTCACGGTCTAATGAGTGTTACAGTAAACAGTGTCCACTCTATGGTATGTATGGAAAGCCATTTAAAAACACTTGACTGATCCTCCTGAATAAACAAACATACTCCCAGATATACCTGTGAGCTAATATCACATATAATAATGATAGGACCTTATGATATAATATAGGGGTAGCACAGCTCTAAAGGTAGTAAAGATCTATCAATATAGGAAATGTTAATGAACCCCACTTTTATATTATGAATATAAATAGCTTTCCATAGTAATGCATGCAAGGCTGTCAACCTGACTAGTCAACAACAAGTTGGTAGTGATCAGGAATGAGGAGGAGGAAGTTTATTCTTTGCACCTTCCTTTATCCTTCCATTGAAAATGTAAACAATGAGATCCATAGGGTCTTTTCATTCCTCATTAGTTCTGGTGTAACATCCATGGGCCTCACAGTCAGGCATTATTGAAAAGAAGTGATTTGAGAGGACCAAAATAGTAGCATACAGTAGGGCAGCCTGTATACAATAACACTACCTACAGAGTGAAGGAAGTTAGCTGTGCTTCGCTGACATCACTCTCACATAGGACTCTGGGAGTATGGTAGCTGCCAGTATTCCGGATAATAGCCAGTTATAACACAGACAATTACTCCCCAGTGATTTATAAATAATTAAATTACATATTACAACCTACAGAACATCATATTATAGTTTTTCCCAATGTCTGAAAACGCATTATACTCAGTCCAGTGTTCCCCTTTAAAATATTCCTATTGAGGTTTAAAGGATCCTGGTGGGGAATAATAAGGAGACATGTAAATGCTGTTCCAGGTTTATTTGATAATGATGTCCAAAGATCTATATGTAATACACTGACACTGAGGGTACTCCAGGGTACTGTGGTACTTAATTCCAAACCAAGACTGCTTCAAGAGTCCAACAAGAGTGCCCCAATCCCTACCCACGCTAGGTTTAAATACCCCAGGCTGATTAACATATTAAAGGGTCAATCAACGGGTTCATGGTCACTTTTAGGACAAAAAACTTCATGGAGCCATAAATACAACACCCAAGTCTCGATTTTTTAACTTCTATTTATGTCTAACTTATAGTCACTTACAGGCATAAATTGAGAAATCCTAGTTGAAAAAGTCTGTTTAGCACAAGAGGGCACTGAGAGTGCTGTGTGACATCATAGAGCTGCGCCAGAAATGAACATAATATCTCTACCTTCCCCCTCCAATCTCCCAGCAATTGAAACAGTTTGTTTTGGTATGCACACCTGTGTTGTTCAATGTCCTTCTGCCCACCCCACACTCCTTCTTTCTAGCAGCAATTATGAGAGTTGTTTATTATGTTCATTGCATGTACATTTCTAGATTGGTGCACCTTTATGACGTAGGCAAACAGTGGTGCCTTGAATGGAGTGTTAAACTGTGGAACTACGTTTTCACTCATTTAAATGGGTAAAACTCACTAAATAATAACTTGGATTAAGTAAAACCGGGGTGGTTACATTTCAATAATAGCAAGGAAATGGATTTGCTCATAATATTTGGGGGTTTACTGACACTTTAATTAACCCCAAGCTTTCAACACAAAGGAGGGTAGGTTAAGGTATGGCTGTGATTGCCCTGGAAGAGGTCCACACACATGCAGCTTGCCCCCTCCTCCAGGGTTACCTCCACCAAACCCCCTACTCTCCCCCCAGCTCATTAAGATCAGGCCTGTTTCAGTTCCAAACTTGTTAACCCCATTTAAACATAAATACCACCTGTGCTCCTACCTCTATCCCTTCCCACACTACAATATGAAAGTATAAGATATGTAACAGAGGTAGATTAAATAAATCTATATCTATATAAAAAGATAATTAAACCTGTAGAATCTTAGCTTGAATAGAAGCTGTGATGCGGGAATGTCTACACTTGATTCTGAGTATCTTCTTGCTCCTGCTCCTTTGTCTCTCTCTTTCTCACTCTTACTCCCTCCTCTCTCTCCCTCATTCTCTCTCTTTCTCTCTCCCTCTTTCTTTGTCTCTCTCCCTCTCTCTCTCTCCCTTCCTCTCTCTCCCTCTCTCTCCCTCTATCTCCTCTCTCCCTTTCTCTTCCTCCCTTTCTCTCCCTCTCTCCCTCCCTCTTTATTTCTCTCTGTCTGCCCTTCATCTCTCTCGGTCTATTTCTCTCCTTCTCTCCCCCACCCTTCCCTCTCTCTTTCTTTCTCACTCTTACTCCCTCTGCCTCCACTCTCCCTCTCTGCCTTCGCTCTGCCTCTCTCCTCCCTCCCTCCCCTCGTCCCTTTCTCTCTCCCTCTCTCCTTCGTCCCTCCCTCCCTCCCTCCGTCTTTCTCCCTCCCTCCCTTCCTCTCTCTCTCCCTCCCTCTTTCCCTCTCTCCCGCCTCCCTTTTCCCTCCTCCTTACCAAATTTCTTGTATGTCTTGCCCCCTGACCTGTCGATCGTCATGTTTAAGGTGATTCTCGGATCATTATTCTCTCCCTCTCTGCCTCCGCTCTGCCTCTCTCCTCCCTCCCTCCCCTCGTCCCTTTCTCTCTCCCTCTCTCTCTCCTTCTCACCCCTTCTTCCTCCTTCTCCTGCACTCTCTCTCTCTGTGTCTTTCTCTCTCTCTGTCTCACACACTCTGACTGTCTCTCTCCCTCTGACTGTCTGTCTCTCACTCTCACACAATCTGTCTGTCTCTCTCACAAATACACTCCCTGTCTCCCTCTGTCTGTCTGTCTGTCTGTCTCACACACAAACTATGTCTGTCTCTCTCACATACACTCTCTGTCTCCCTCTGTCTGTCTGTCTGTCTCGCACTCTCACACAATCTGTCTCTCTCTCTTTCACACACACATACACTCTCTGTCTGTCTCTCACTCTCCCTCCTTCTCCTTCACTCCCCCCCCCCCCCCCGCCCATCTGTCACTCACCACTGCCCATCAGGGCCTCTCCATTACTCACTCACATCCATGCCCTCAAGGCCCATCTTTGACAGCTCCTTAGGCCTTGATTGACAGCTCAAGCAATAAGAGGCGGGGCTTGTAATTGCTCCTAATCTTGAATTGACACCTTGTGGGTAAAATGGGCGGAGCAATCCACATCAACACTGGTTGATTGACAGGTTGAAGAGCCTGATGAACCTGGCATTTTAACACCTTAAACATGACGATCGACAGGTCAGGGGGAGCAGGTGGGCGGGGCTTGTTAACACTTCGTACCTGATGATTGACAGGTCGGGGGGAGCAGGTGGGCGGGCCTTGTTAACACTTTGTACCTGATGATTGACAGGTCAGCAAGCAGGCTGGTGAAGATTGTTAACACCTTAATCACGATGATTGACAGGTTAAGTGGCAAGTGGGCGGAGCTCATCACCTTTAATTGATGCATCAGTGTGGAAGGTAAAACACACTCTTCTGTCAATGAGGCGAGAATAGACACTCCCAAGTTGTCACTCACATTCTATCCATCTTAATTTGAACTTAACTCTTAAACATTTGAGTAAACACTTCTTACTCGAAAGAAATTCATTTCGTCTGATTTTATTTGTGGAATTCATATTCATTCACAGCTCTAGTTTATCAAATTGTCCTGTCTATCCCTGTGCACAATCTTTTTTCTTGGGTGATAAATGTGTGGTGTGTTACAGGAGATTGGGTCATAATATCGCAAAAAAGATTTTGCGATATTATGATATTTGAAAAGATGAGATCAAGGAGATTCCAATGATGGTAAACATTAATAAGTTATTACCAAAAATTAAAAAAAAAAAAAAAAAAAATAAGTTATTACCTCTTAGGCTCTATATTTGTTTATGCCAACAAATATTATCAATATGTTTTTATATTCACTCACATATGCATAGATATATGGGTCAGATCTTCAGAAAGTGTACAGTCGGCAGATTTACACATTTAGTAAATTCTGTTTAATTTAACTGAAAAAATGACAAATACTAGGTATATCTGAGTATATTTGGCATTGCATTGACTCTAGCAATCTGTTTGGTTATGTTGGACTGTATTTTGAACCTCATTTTTGTCTTAAATTTGGGTTATTTGAGAGGATTGGTGAAGGCGAATAGGTCCATTTTATGGCGATTTCACCCATATACCATGTATACACAGTCTTGAAATTTGATATGTGTATTCATGCTATTAACAGCAATTAACACCCAAAAAATCAAAACATTTTGAGCAAGGGTTCTTGTGAGAAAATATCATACATTTAGCAACTTGTGACTCATTTCCCTGTAACACATCACATAATTATTCTGACTCACTCGACGCACAACTTTAGAGCAAAGGGTTAATTTTTATTTCTCCCCAGATGGCAGCAAATGGTCGATGAGGAGGAAGAGGAGGAGGAGGAAGGATTGGAATTGATTAATTCAAAGTGGCATTCAATTACTCTGTATTTGGAAGCCATTTAATAGTGTTGACAAGACTGTAGGTCAGAGCTGGTGGGTTGTAGTTGTTTTATGACCTCCTAGGTGGCAGCAAAACAGAGGAGGAAGGAAGAAGGATTGAATTGGGCGATAATAGGGAGCGGAGAGGGTCGGGGTTGGAAGATGGATTGATGTCTCTCTCATTGAATCTCACTCAGTGGATTTAAAATGTGGACATTTATTTTACCTTTTGTTTTGAGTTGATTCTATTCGGGTTCTGTTCTCTTGCCCTCCCCTCTCTATATCTCCCTATTATCGCCCTCCTCTCTTTCTCTTCTCCCTCTCTCCCCTCTCGATTATATGGGTCAGATTTTCAGAAAATGTACAATTTAACTTCGCCAATCTTCTCAAATAATCCAAATTTCAGACGAAAATAAACTTCAAAATACAGTTCAACCTAACCTAACAGCTTGCTAGAATCAATGCAATGCCGAATATACTGGAATTTACCTAGTATTGACCAAATTGCAGCCTAATTTAGCAGAATTGATTAAATGTGTAGAGCTGCCAATTGTACATTTTCTGAAAATCTGACCCACATATCTCTCCATCTCCCACTCCTCTGTCTCTCCCTCCCTCCCTCCCTCCTCTTTCTCTTCCTCTCTCTCTCCCTCGATCTGTCTCTTGCTCAGTCCGTCTCTCTCTCTATTCCCGTCTCTCTACCCTCTCGCTCCCGCTCTCTCCTGTCCCTACCTGCCTCTTTCTCCCCTCTGTCTCTCTCCCTCCCTCCCTCTCCCCTCTCTCTTCCCCTCTCACCCCCTCTCTCATCTCTCTCTCTCTCCCCTCTCTCTTCCCCTCTCACCCCCTCTCTCACCCCCTCTCTCTCTGTTTCTCCCTCTCTATATCCGACAGGACAGGCTTCAGTTCAGGTCGTTCCTTTATTTTCATGACAATAAATCACAAAGTGGCTCTAACTTGCTGCTCCGGCCTATAGACATCCCTGGAAGATGAGAAATGGCCCTAGTGTGCGACAGGTAGGATTGTAAGACAAGAGGACTGAGGGCAAGATGGAGGAGAGGAGGGGGAGGAGGAGGAGGGCTTTGTTGGACAAGAGCTGGCGAGGTACCAGACGGTGTGGACATGGAGGAAGATTGAATAGGGGAGGGGAGGGGTGGAGGGGGGGATGTAAGGGAGGGGGAGGGGATGATAGGGTAGTGATACAAGAGTTGGAGGAGAGAGAGAGAGAGAGAGAGAGAGAGAGAAGGAGCGAGAGGAGATAGGGGGGAGAAAGAGGGGAGAGAGGGGGACAAAAAGACAGGATAGAGAAACAGGAGAGAGAGAGGGGAGGGGGATAGGGGGAGTGAGAAGAGACAGAGAGAGAGAGAGAGAGAGAGAGAGAGAAGGAGCGAGAGGAGATAGGGGGGAGAAAGAGGGGAGAGAGGGGGACAAAAAGACAGGATAGAGAAACAGGAGAGAGAGGGGAGGGGGATAGAGGGAGTGAGAAGAGAGAGAGAGAGAGAGAGAGAAGGAGCGAGAGGACAGAGGGAGAGAGAGAGATAGAGTAAGAGAGAGAGAGGGCGGAGAGGGAGAGATAGAGTAAGAGAGAGAGAGAGAGGTGAGAGAGAGAGAGCAGACAGTATTTGACTGGGTCCTCTGCATACGTTTTAGAAGCCCTGTTGCAGAAACAACCAGACAAAATCCTCCAAAACTTTGCTCAAATGACATGATTTAGATGGGTTCGATAGGAATGGAACAATTAAGTAGAAAATATTCACTTTTTTTTTTACCAAAAGTTAGGTGAGAGTGCAGTTTTAATGTTATAATGATGACTTATTAATATAAACATTAATATAATTATGTATGTATATAATGATATATGTCCTGTAAATCACATTTTAATAATTGCAATTCTCTTGATACAGGTGAGCACGTCTTGTCATTTCTAACATGTCATGTTGCCTTTATGGTGGGTGAGTATGGACTGGGTGGATAGCATTAGGGCGTATTAGAGTCAGATTTTTAGAAAATGCACAATCTACAGTTCTACACATGTTTCAAATTCTGCTAAATTAGAGTGGAAAATGATAAATACTGAGTATATCTGAGTGCATTCTGTATTGTATTCATTCAATAAATCTGTTTGGTTATGTTGAACTGTATTTTGAACCTGATTTTCGTCTTAAATTTGGGTTATTTGAGGGGATTGGTGAAGGCCAATTGTACATTTTCTGAAAACATGACCCTTTAAGTCTAGTCCTGCACGCTAAGAAAAATCCCTAGATCTAGTAATTAAAAGCGTATAGTGAGTCATGTGTATCGCGTAATTAAATATAATATAATTCTACGCGGTAGCAGGCATTGGGATAACGCAATGCGGGGATTAGGAAATCAGTCAGGCACGCACAAAAGGGAAGGCCTGCCTACCCATTGTCTTAAGTAACACCTGGCAGACAGGCTTTCTCTGTATATAACTAGGTGCGAATATGAATACATATCCATCCAATAACCCTAACCTGACCTAACTAATAAGCAGTGAATTGACTATGAAAATCGGAGAATATCTAATCAGAAATTAAATCGAATCATTTTATTGTTCTATATTCCATGATCGATATATTTATGTTGGACAATTACTAATAAAACTACTCTATACGGTAACCTTAAAAACACAAGGATATATTCAATGCAATGTCTTAAGATTTGGTACACCTATTCATATGACTAAGGGGAATGACTCCTTCAAAAATAGGAAGATTCCAACTAAGAGATCTTGTGAATAAATTACTTTGAAAAATATTGATATATAATAATGATGTAAAATACATTTTATATCGTTTCGAACGACTTGATGCGGCCGACGAAATTAATTTATTACGAAGAAACTAATCGTCCGATTGGCATGGCATCAGCATGGCTGTCTTCCTGACATTCATGGGGTTCATGGGATAATTTTTATATTCAGATCGGATGCATTTTGAGGGAGTTATGAGCTATCTAAAGCTGAAAGCAATATTCTTAAGTTTTCTTTTATATTGTGACAAATTTTCCTGTAACTCATCACACATATACCTGGATATATTCAATATATATTCCTGAAAAAAAATATTCCCTGCTCTTCCTCTCCTTTCCCGCCCATCTCTTTCTTACTTTCTTTCAATTGCAATCCTCCTGTCTGCCATCCCCCTCCTTCTCTCTCTATTCCTCCATCTCTCTCTCACACACACTATTAGCATTCAGATTGATTAGTTGAGGCCTTGTTCATAGCTGGTTCTGTGGTGTAGTGGTTATGATGCTTGCTTGTTAATCACAAGGTTGTTAGATCGAACCCAAGCATGTTCAGGTTTTTTTTCTCTGCTTTCTCACACCGTCATGGGTGAGTGCACACGCCGTCACGCACTGCCGCCCACGGATAGTCGCGCCACCACTTCATGCTCTGTCGCACAGGCAGGGGATTAGGGAATTTCGTTAGCTTTGTCAGGGATTCGAATTACGCGATTGAGTCCTACGGGATACGATATTTTGGAGGGATATTTCCAGCATTTCCTCTTCAAAATACGCAATCGGCGTTTAGAGTGTGGTCTAGTAGCACAAGGGCTTTTAATGATAATGTCTCAGAAACTGTAGTCGTTAAACCCTGCTGACACACAGCCGATTTGCCTCCCGATTTCCCCCCGATTTAAGTCTCCCCATAAATCCTATGATTTCATTTCAAGTCCTGGTTTATGTTTTTGAAATGACATGAACCAGGGTTGGAAATGAAATCCTAGGATTCATTGGAAGACCAAAATCGGGGGGCAATCGGGAGGCAAATCGGCAGTGTGTGTAGTCCTTAGTTAGCCCCTCTAATGGCCTAGCGAACAATCCTTTTAAGGTAACGGCTGGAAGAGCTGGATCTTATCCAGAAGCCTGCTTACCCATTTGTCATTCTCTTTACCTGTAAAAGTTGGCAACTTGGGAAAGTATATATTCCAATCTAATACAATGATCTGTAATATTACTCGAATGCTGTCTTTTTCTTTCCTTGTCTCGCTCCTCTCTCTCTCTCTCTCTCTCTCTCTCTCTCTCTCTCCTCTCTCTGTGTCTTTCTCTCTCCCTCTCTGCCTGTCTGTCTCCCTCTCTCTCTCTCTCCCTCTCTCTCTCTCCTCTCTCTGTGTCTTTCTCTCCCTCTCTCTCTCTCTCTCTCTCTCTCTCTCCTCTCTCCGTGTCTTTCTCTCTCTCTCTCTCTCTCTCTCCTCTCTCTCTCTCTCTGCTCTCTCCGTGTCTTTCTCTCTCTCTCTCTCTCTCCTCTCTCTGTGTCTTTCTCTCTCCCTCTCTGCCTGTCTGTCTCCCTCTCTGTCCCTCTCCGCTTGTCCCTCTCTCTGTCTTTCTCTGTCTCTCTCTGACTCTCTCTGTCTTTCTGAAAATCACTTGTAATATATTGAGCCCTTCGATTCAAGGAAAACCAAAAATTACCAATAAAACATGGAATGTATTTATGTATACATATTGTATCAACCAAATTGTTAGTTCAGCTGCTATAGCGCACTCTCAATAAACACCGGTCGAAAACTTCAAATTTTCATTTTGCTCCATTCTTGTCCAACCCATCTCAAAGTCATTTGACCACCATTTTGAATGATTCTGTCCGGTTATCTTTGCTACAGCGCTTCTTGAAAGTATTTATAATTTTGAGGTCAGCCGTTATCTCTCGATTGATTCGACTTCAAACTCTTGTATAAACATATAACAGCAGCATAACATTGAAGGATTCAGTCCAATAGTTCATAATATGAGTTAAAAGGTTTTTCTGAGAATACAACCACGGACAGCCAAGCACACAACTGACCTCTGCTAAACTCACAAACACTCTACTGTGGTGAAGTAGAAAAATTGCCATAATTTACGACTCTGATCTATAGACAGCTATAGTCAATGAAGCTATTCACACTGACTAACTGCTAGTCTTTCTATAGCCATCTGCCACACATAGTAAGGCTTTGATGTATTGAGGTTGATCAATAGGCCCTTATCCGTATAGAGAGGCCTACAATAGCACCTCTCCAACATCTATCACTTAACATTAGGCCTACACACCAGGCATAAAGGCTTTAATGAATGTTTTAAATATGTGTCAGATCGTCTCTGGGTTAGGGTGGAGGAGGTTGTATGAGTGTGGGTTGTGTAGTGGTAGAGTGGAGGGGATGGGGAGGAGAGGGGGGAGAAGGAGGAAGAGAGGGGGGAGAAGGAGGAAGAGAGGGGGGAGAAGGAGGAAGAGAGAGGGAGGGGGAGGAGGAAGAGGGGGAGGGGGAAGAATAGAAGAGGAAGAGAAGTGGCAAGAGCAGGAGAGGGGGAGACCGAACGGGGGAGACCGAACGGGGGACGAGGAGGCAGAGGAGTGGCAAGAACAGAAGAGGGGGATGAGAGAGAGGGAAGGAGGAGGAAGAGAGGGGAGATGGCAGAGGTGTGGCAAGAGAAGGGGCAGAGGAAGGGAGCAGGCAGGAGAAGGGGGAGGAGGAATAAGGAAGAAGAGACAGGAAGGAGGGGGAAGATAGAGGAGAGAAAGAGAGGAAGGAGAAGGGATATAGGGAAGAGGAGAGAGGTAGGGGAAGGAAGAGAGGGAGAAGAGGATGAAAGAGGAGAAGGAAAGGAGAGGCAAGAAGAGGTGGAGAAGAAAGAAGCGAAGAGGAGAAGGAAGAGAAGCTTTACAAGAGAACTAGTGAAAGAGGACAAAGAAGACAAGGCGAACATAGCAAAGAAAGAACAGGGGAAGAAGGAGGAAGAGGAAGCAGAAGAACAGAAGAAGAAGTAGTAGAAGAAAAGATAGAACAGGGGAAGATGGAGATGAAGTAGAAGAAGAAAAGAAAGAACAGGGGAAGATGGAGATGAAGTAGAAGAAGAAAAGAAAGAACAGGGGAAGATGGAGATGAAGTAGAAGAAGAAAAGATAGAACAGGGGAAGATGGAGATGAAGTAGAAGAAGAAAAGAAAGAACAGGGGAAGATGGAGATGAAGTAGAAGAAGAAAAGATAGAACAGGGGAAGATGGAGATGAAGTAGAAGAAGAAAAGAAAGAAGAGGGGAAGATGGAGATGAAGTAGAAGAAGAAAAGAAAGAAGAGGGGAAGATGGAGATGAAAGAGTAGAAGAAAAGAAAGAACAGGGGAAGATGGAGATGAAGTAGAAGAAGAAAAGAAAGAAGAGGGGAAGATGGAGATGAAAGAGTAGAAGAAAAGAAAGAACAGGGGAAGATGGAGATGAAGTAGAAGAAAAGAAAGAAGAGGGGAAGATGGAGATGAAGTAGAAGAAGAAAAGAAAGAAGAGGGGAAGATGGAGATGAAGTAGAAGAAGAAAAGAAAGAAGAGGGGAAGATGGAGATGAAGGAATAGAAGAAAAGAAAGAAGAGGGGAAGATGGAGATGAAGTAGAAGAAGAAAAGAAAGAAGAGGGGAAGATGAAGATGAAGGAATAGAAGAAAAGAAAGAACAGGGGAAGATGGAGATGAAGTAGAAGAAGAAGAAAAGAAAGAAGAGGGGAAGATGGAGATGAAGTAGAAGAAGAAAAGATAGAACAGGGGAAGATGGAGATGAAGTAGAAGAAGAAAAGAAAGAAGAGGGGAAGATGGAGATGAAGTAGAAGAAGAAAAGAAAGAAGAGGGGAAGATGGAGATGAAGTAGAAGAAGAAAAGAAAGAAGAGGGGAAGATGGAGGTGAAGTAGAAGAAGAAAAGAAAGAAGAGGGGAAGATGGAGATGAAGTAGTAGAAGAAAAGAAAGAAGAGGGGAAGATGGGGATGAAGTAGAAGGAGAAAAGAAAGAACAGGGGAAGATGGAGATGAAGTAGTAGAAGAAAAGAAAGAAGAGGGGAATATGGAGATGAAGTAGAAGAAGAAAAGAAAGAAGAGGGGAAGATGGAGATGAAGTAGAAGAAGAAAAGATAGAACAGGGGAAGATGGAGATGAAAGAGTAGAAGAAAAGAAAGAACAGGGGAAGATGGAGATGAAGTAGAAGAAGAAAAGAAAGAACAGGGGAAGATGGAGATGAAGTAGAAGAAGAAAGAAAGAACAGGGGAAGATGGAGATGAAGTAGAAGAAGAAAAGATAGAACAGGGGAAGATGGAGATGAAGTAGAAGAAGAAAAGAAAGAACAGGGGAAGATGGAGATGAAGTAGAAGAATAAAAAAAAAAGAACGGGGGAAGATGGAGATGAAGTAGAAGAAAAGATAGAACAGGGGAAGATGGAGATGAAGTAGAAGAAGAAAAGAAAGAACAGGGGAAGATGGAGATGAAGTAGAAGAAGAAAAGATAGAACAGGGGAAGATGGAGATGAAGTAGAAGAAGAAAAGAAAGAAGAGGGGAAGATGGAGATGAAGTAGAAGAAGAAAGATAGAACAGGGGAAGATGGAGATGAAGTAGAAGAAGAAAAGAAAGAACGGGGGAAGATGGAAAAGAAGTAGAAGAAGAAAAGAAAGAAGAGGGGAAGATGGAGATGAAGTAGAAGAAGAAAAGAAAGAAGAGGGGAAGAAGATTTAGATGAAGTAGAAGAAAAGAAAGAACGAGAGGAAGATGGAGATGAAGTAGAAGAAGAAAAGATAGAAGATGGGAAGATGGAGATGAAGTAGAAGAAGAAAAGAAAGAACAGGGGAAGATGGAGATGAAGTAGAAGAAGAAAAGAAAGAACAGGGGAAGATGGAGATGAAGTAGAAGAAGAAAAGAAAGAACAGGGGAAGATGGAGATGAAGTAGAAGAAGAAAGAAAGAACAGGGGAAGATGGAGATGAAGTAGAAGAAGAAAGAAAGAACAGGGGAAGATGGAGATGAAGTAGAAGAAGAAAAGAAAGAACAGGGGAAGATGGAGATGAAGTAGAAGAAAAGATAGAACAGGGGAAGATGGAGATGAAGTAGAAGAAGAAAAGAAAGAACAGGGGAAGATGGAGATGAAGTAGAAGAATAAAAAAAAAAGAACGGGGGAAGATGGAGATGAAGTAGAAGAAGAAAAGATAGAACAGGGGAAGATGGAGATGAAGTAGAAGAAGAAAAGAAAGAACGGGGGAAGATGGAGATGAAGTAGAAGAAGAAAAGATAGAACAGGGGAAGATGGAGATAAAGTAGAAGAAGAAAAGAAAGAAGAGGGGAAGATGGAGATGAAGTAGAAGAAGAAAAGAAAGAAGAGGGGAAGATGGAGATGAAGTAGAAGAAGAAAAGAAAGAAGAGGGGAAGATGGAGATGAAGTAGAAGAAGAAAAGATAGAACAGGGGAAGATGGAGATAAAGTAGAAGAAGAAAAGAAAGAAGAGGGGAAGATGGAGATGAAGTAGAAGAAGAAAAGAAAGAAGAGGGGAAGATGGAGATGAAGTAGAAGAAGAAAAGAAAGAACAGGGGAAGATGGAGATGAAGTAGAAGAAGAAAAGAAAGAAGAGGGGAAGATGGAGATGAAGTAGAAGAAGAAAAGAAAGAAGAGGGGAAGATGGAGATGAAGTAGAAGAAGAAAAGATAGAACAGGGGAAGATGGAGATGAAGTAGAAGAAGAAAAGAAAGAACGGGGGAAGATGGAAAAGAAGTAGAAGAAGAAAAGAAAGAAGAGGGGAAGATGGAGATGAAGTAGAAGAAGAAAAGAAAGAAGAGGGGAAGAAGATTTAGATGAAGTAGAAGAAAAGAAAGAACGAGAGGAAGATGGAGATGAAGTAGAAGAAGAAAAGATAGAACGGGGGAAGATGGAAAAGACGTAGAAGAAGAAAAGAAAGAAGAGGGGAAGATGGAGATGAAGTAGAAGAAAAGAAAGATCGAGGGAAGATGGAAAAGAAGAAAAGAAAGAAGAGGGGGCGATGGAGATGAAGTAGAAGAAGAAAAGATAGAACAGGGGAAGATGGAATTGAAGAAGTAGAGGAAAAGAAAGAAGAGGGGAAGATGGAGATAAAGTAGAAGAAAAGAAAGAACAGGGGAAGATGGAGATGAAGTAGAAGAAGAAAAGAAAGAAGAGGGGAAGATGGAGATGAAGTAGAAGAAGAAAAGAAAGATCGAGGGAAGATGGAAAAGAAGAAAAGAAAGAAGAGGGGAAGATGGAGATAAAGTAGAAGAAAAGAAAGAACAGGGGAAGATGGAGATGAAAGAGTAGAAGAAAAGAAAGAAGAGAAGAAGAAGGACATGGTGGAGGCTGGTAGTGCTGAAGCAGCCCCTCATCCTGACCTATCTCTTAATGAATACTTTAGTACCGCTGGATGGAGTGCGGTAAATAATTCTCCCTGGATTCGCTTTCAAAGGCCAAGTCTACACTTTAATGCTGAGAGATGGCGAATGTTAGACGCATTACTCCTTCACCTTTTTAACTCAATTTACTTAAGCTTCTCTAATGCATGAGACAAGGGATGCAGAGAGGCCAGGCTTCAGTATTTGAACAGAAATCAGTTTTTTTGAGAACTTTGTCAAATCCCCCTCAATTTCCACCATAAAATGCACGAAAAACTTACCAATTTTACTTATAAAAAAGTCTGTTAACATCATCATTCATTACGTGTCATATACATTAAGCGGAATTAAAACAATACTTCGTTAACATTCAAAATTAAATTTTCAAAGTCTGTTTATTTTGGGGTCATCAAAATGTTGGTCTTTGAATCAGTCCAGAATATTCTGTACAGGTTACAGACCTGTTGTACAAGAGATATCTCTCTAAAACATTAAATAAAAACTTGAGATCGATAGCGATTGTAATGGCACTTTGCGGTTTGAGGCAAGAGGCTTTCCCTCCGTTTGAAGGGACTCACTCAACTTTGGGCCTAGACTGCAGCTTTATATTCCGAAATATGTAAAGATGGCGTCCCAGAGGGTGGAAAGTCAAGAATCGGACGCTAATGCTTTTACATGAATAATAAAACTCCACTAATGGCCCTGCCACCTAGTGGCAATTTGTCCAACTATACAGCTCCCTTTAGTCACGTGACTGTGCCTGCCCGCACTGCGCATGTCCGGAAATGATCAATATCTATAAATAATTCAAGGTCAGCTGTCAAGGTCAGGCAGGGGAATAGGAGGATGGAGGTCAAAGTCATTTAAGGTCAAAGGTGAAGTAGGGGTCAATGGAGGGATTGGTTCCAGTAGGCGCTGGTAGAGGGCGTGTGTGGATAGCGGGTGAGGCGGGGTCACGTGATGTGTCCACAAGAGGTCACCACCTACACTGAAGGGCCGCTACAAACATGAAAAACACAATCAATGCTAATCTGGGCTCCCTGCAAGACCTACCTATACGGTAGATGGATTGTCCCTGCCTTTTATTAAAGCTGCAGTCTCAGTTAAAAACTCGGTCAAAAACTAAATATTTACTACTTTTCCTTCCTTTCTTTTCCAAGCCGTCTAAAAGTCATTTGACAAAAACTTTGCAGGTTTTTGTCCTGTTCTTTTTACTACAGGGCTTCCTTCCCTTATTATCGCTCACCAGTGGCAGTTTTCTCTCGGCGATTACATTTGAAATTCTTATATAAACATATACCAGTAGCAGAGTATTGATAAATACAGTCCTATAAGTCATAATATGAGGAAATTTGACAAGATTTGTTTTGTCATAATAGCTCAGAATGCAGCTTTTATGTATCAAACAGCAAACCCAATAAGAAACTACTAACTTCAGTTTCTGGGAACAAATCAGCAAAATAATCGCTGCGCAAATTTCAAGCAATATATAGAGAGAATGGGACGAGCCGGCAATAATCGAAAATTTATAGGACGAGATTCGTCCACATAAGCACGATGCCGTCATCTTAGACGAATCAAGTCCAATAAATTTTCAATTATTGCAGGCGAGTTCCATTCTATATTTATTATATGTGAATAAAATTTGATCATATATCATTAGATATTACTGAAAAAATGTCTGAAAAGAAGTCTCAGAAAGCCCCACTGAGATCCCCGTTAGTAGGCTTCGACAGTGCGCTGTCAGGACTGTGATCATGCAGTATTTACTTACTGACATTGTTGAATTAAAACGTTCATATTGCAGCCATTTCTTGAGCTACATTAATAAAACTTATATCATTCGATAGAGAATTTAATGGTGTGGGTTTTATTATGTATTTCTATAATTAAAGTATCAGAATCACGGGTGGATTACCGATCGCGGGGGTTTGTCTACATGCTTCGCGGAGAGCCAAAGCTCCGCGAAGCATATAAACAGAGCTATTTTTAGACAACTACATTCATATAGGACGCGTCCTATATGAATATTTTTATAGCACCCAACTTATAGCACCCTTCATATAGCATGCACATATAATAAAACGATATGTATGGGTCAACTCGTCAGAATGCCCAATTTGTTACCGTGTTTCACCTATGGAGATATAAGCCTGGTCTATACACCTTTTGAAAATAAATAACCCCGTGCTTGAATTTGATTAAAATATTTTTATTTGTTTTTGTAAAACATAAAATTTATATTTAAGATACCTGCTATCTTGGCCAATACAATGCTAAAGGTGCGATTCCACTGGATCGCTTGTATGTGGTCATGGCTCGCTCTTGCTTCACTTATTTATTGTGTCCTTTTCATTCGCTCTACTTCCGCTTTTATTTTTAGTGCAATACAAGCGCAGAGCGATTCTACTGGCGCACTTGTTTCCTTATGAAATCAATAGCAAGTGCGTTGGTGCGCTCATGGCCCGCTACTTTAACAGGCAGAAAGAGCGGCTTGTAGTTGCGCTCAAATCAAACACGTCAGACATTAGCGCAACATCCTGCGCTCTAAAGAAGCAGAAATAACAGTTTTTAAGAGCGTACAGAAAGCGCAATAACTGATTCTATTAGACGGCTCTGGTTTCACTCTAACTTCACCTGTTAAGTGCTCGGGGAAATAAAAAGAGCGGACCATGAGCGGACCAAAAGAGCGAGCCAGTGGAATCACAGCCTAACGCATTCAGGCACACATAACCGTAAAAATGCAATTCTTTTCATGTTCACAGAGGACTCTTTTTTCAAACCTACTCTTAACCCACCTGTATTTGGAGTAAATCACGGTATAGTCTTAAAATATATTGTGTATGATATAACAAATCTACACAGTCAGCACACATGGCTTATAAACAGGGAAATGCGGTAAGCATATGCAGGAAATATGAGTTACTGTGCATAACTGGCACACGCTAATCTGATCAATGATACATTGTTAGCGCGTGTAACCATGGGGACCAGTAATAATGGACCAATCACAGTGCAGCATGACAACCTTGACCTAATGTGACCCCGGGTCACAAAGTGCCAGAGGAGGAAAGAGGTATGATGGTCATAAACACTCCAAATTTATTATTCTCATGAACAACTAACTTATACAAACTGCTTGGATTATGGTTGTGGGATACTATCAACTTATTATAATCATTATTCTCATATGTTGTATATATATGTGAGGGGTTTTAGGAAAATGAGTCATAAGTCGCAAAAAAAAAGATTTTGAGATATCATTAGATTTGTAACGGTTAGATCAAGGGGATTCCAATGATAGTAAACAGTCTAATAATATTTCTAGATTTTAAGTTAGATATTTTCGTTTTTGAAAAAAAAAGTTTCAAAATTTCTGGGGGTCAATAAACAGTAAAGTAACTAAATATAGTCCATATGAGGACCTTTGAAACTAAAGGATATATTATATAGATTGTCCTGAAATTTAATACACCAATTGATATAAGTCTAAGTGATAAACTCGCTAAAAATCAGATGATTCCATTGATGTGATCTTGTAAAAAAAACACTTTGAAAAATATCAGTTTTGCGACTTATGACTCATTTTCCGGAAACACATCACATATATACAAAGCGTTCACTGTGACTGGTATTATATAGCGTTGATCTTTAGTTCTTTAGTTAATGGAACAATTCAATGGAACACAATGGAAGTCAAATTCAATTATTATGTTCCAATTGCAAAACCAACCCCAAAGCACCGCCCAAAACCTAAAAGAAATTTTTATTAACAATTAGTCCGGAGTCATTTTATTATACACCATCAATACAGTTTGAATGACTAACCTCCCCTCCTCTCAGAAAAAAGGGGATTTGCATGTCCGCCATCTTGAATCTAAACTGTAGGTTTAACACTTTGATATTTAAATAAATAAACAATTTAAATTTGTAAAAATACAAAAACAATTTAAGTCAACAATAGTACTAATTTCATACCCGGCACCACATGGGCAGATTTTCTGAAAATGTACAATTCATCTTCACCAATCCTCTCAAATAACCCACATTTCAGACGAAAATAAAGTTCAAAATACAGTCCAACCTTACCAAACAGATTGCTAGAGTTAATGCAATGCCGAATATTCTCGAATTTACCTAGTGTTGACCAAATTGCAGCCTACTTTTGCAGAATTTACTAAATTTGTACAGCTGCCAATTGTACATTTTCTGGAAATCTGACCCACATGTGTAGTATAGTATTTGTAATCAAAGTTTCTCGTTCAGCTCAACATTATGTAATATACATTATTCTCAGTCATAGCTGATTCTAAAATGGTTAGCTAAAATTATTTTTTTTAAACATTTTTATTAGGTAGATTTCCACAAAATCTTTGCCACAATTTGGGGGAGCGGACTATACCATTTGTGATGTGTTTCAGGAAAATGAGTCATAAGTCGCAAAATTGATATTTTTCAAAGTGTTTTTTTTTCACAAGATCACATTATTGGAATGTTCTGATTTTGGGGAGTGTGTCCCTTATAGTTATGTCAATCGATGTATCAAATTGCAGGACAATCTATGCAATATATCCTTTCGTTTTAAAGGTCTTCATATGGACTACATTTAGTTATTTTACTGTTTATTAACCCCCAGAAATATTGGAAACCTTTTTTTCAAAAACGAAAATATCTAACTTAAAATCTAGAAATACTTATTATTTTATTAGACTGTTTACTATCATTGGAATCGGCTTGATCTCCTCTTTTCAAATATGGTGATATCTCAAAATCCATTTTTTGCGACTTATGACTTATTTTCCTAAAACGGATCACATTTTATGGTAGTACACGTCGCCATACACGGTAGGGTAAAATTGGAATGAAACATGTCTCACCAATTCTACCCTACCGTAGATTTGACCAAAATTTACCTTTTAGGGTTTTTGTGAGGAAGACTTGTTTCCTGCTTTAATTAGTTTTTTTTTGTAAAAAGAAATGAGAAAAGCTTGATCTACAACTCGAGTTACAGTAGAAATTTCCAGGTTCCCACGGTCATCAAAAGTCATGGAATTAATGATTTGCTTTTCCAGGCCTGGATGGTCATGGAAAGTCTTTGAAAATGAAATTCTGAATGTTAAAATTGTCCATAATACCACCGACAAGTTCTACATAATGTGCTGTGTTCCATGAAAATGAGTCATAAGTCGCAAAATTGATATTTTTCAAAGTGTTTTTTTCACAATATCTCATTATTGGAATGTTCTGATTCTTGGAGAGTGTGTCACTTATAGTTATCTCAATCGATGTAACAAATTTCAGGACAATCTATGTAATATATCCTTTCATTTTAAAGGTGCTCATATGGACTGCATTTAGTTACTTTACTGTTTATTGACCCCCGGAAATATTGGAATTTTTTTCTTCAAAACAAAAATATCAAACTTAAAATCTAGAAATACTTATTAGGTTATTTGACTGTTTACTATCTTTGGAATCGGCTTCATCTCATCTTTTCAAATATAATGATATCTCAAAATCTATTTTTTGCGACTTATGACTCATTTTCCTGGTGGTACATTTGGTGGTACATTCATACGCCTCGGATCTTCTTTATGTACGCGCTGTGCTTTAACCCATCTTCTAACTGCTAAATCAAATATTTTTGCCACACTTTAAGGTAGCGGTCTATAGCTTTTTATGGTAGTGCACTAGGCTTTTATGTGGCCATACACGGTATGGCAGAATTGGAATGAGACGCGTGGGGACAATATTTCACTGTGACACATCCTGTTCCTAAATCAAATATGGTGTAACTTATATCAACAACAACGTTACAATGTTGAATTTATGGATTATGTTATGCTCTTGGTTGTATTCCTTGTGTTGACAGTTGATACATGATGGATCAGATTTTCAGAAAATGTACAATTTACCGTCACCAATCCTCTCAAATAACCCAAATTTCAGACGAAAATAAAATTCAAAATACAGTTCAATCTAACCAAACAGATTGCTAGAATCAATACAATGCCGAATATAGTCGAATTTATCTAGTATTGGCCAAATTGCAGTCTCATTTAGCAGGATTTACTAAATGTGTACAGCTGCCAATTGTACATTTTCTGCAAATCTGACCCACTGTATGTGTGTAAGGAGACTAGTCTGGTTGATTTGTGTGAGGGAGTAAGATTGCCACATTCTCCTTCATAAAACAACAGTGAGTAAAATAGGGAACAGTGGTAGGATTGTCTCTAGGGAACGTTGATACAGCTTCAGACTTTCAGAACTAAGTAAAAGAAAGACAGACAATCTCCCTCTCCCTGTCTCTCCGTCAACCTGTGACAGGGAGAGGGAGAGACAGACAGAGAGGAAGGGAGACGGAAGGGAGGGGGCGAGAGACAGACAGAGAGGGAGAGAGAGACAGAGAGGAAGGGAGACGGAAGGGAGGGGGCGAGAGACAGACAGAGAGGAAGAGAGGGAGAGGGAGGGAGGGGTCGAGAGAGAGACAGAGAGGGAGTAGGAGAGAGGGAGAGGGAATGATTAAGAATGAGACAGAGGAAGGGAGAGGGAGGGAGGGTGGGGGCAAGAGAGAGACAGAGAGGAAGGGAGAGGGAGAGAGAGAGAGGGAAGGAGGGGGTGAGCGACAGAGAGGAAAGGAGATGGGAGAGAGAGGGAGGGGGTCAGAGACAGAGACAGAGAGGAAGGGAGGGAGGGGTAGAGAGAGACAGAGAGGGAGTAGGAGCGAGGGAGAGAGAATGATTAAGAATGATAGGCAGACAGAAGGGGGACGGAAGAGAGAGGGAGGGAGACAGAGTGAGAGTGAGGGAAAGAGAAAGAACGAAAGAGAGGGGGAGGCAGAAAGAGAGGGAGGGGGAGAGGGAGGAGATAGGGAGAGAGAAAGAAGGAGGGAGTGAGAGTGAGGGAAAGAGAAAGAACGAAAGAGAGGGGGAGGCAGAAAAAGAGGGAGGGGGAGAGGGAGGAGATAGGGAGAGAGAGAGAGGGAGGGAGGGAGACTAAGAGAAAGAGAGGGAGGCAGAGAGAGGGAGGCATAAGAGAGAAGGGAGAGGGAGGAGAGAGAAATAGATAGAGACAGGGGGAGGTATATCACTCACTCTCTGGACAGACAGACAGACAAATGATACAAACAGGTAGACAGACAGACTGATCAAGATAGAAAATAAGACAGACAGACAGACAATGTTACAGCTAGACAGACAGACAGACAGACAATGGTCAAGATAGACAGACAAGAGAGAAAATGATACAGACATGTAGACAGACAGACAATGATAGACAGAAAATGATAGAGACGATGATACAATGATAGAGACAATGATACAATGATAGAGACGATGATACAATGATAGAGACGATGATACAATGATAGAGACAATGAATGATACAATGATAGAGACAATGATACAATGATAGAGACGATGATACAATGATAGAGACAATGATAGAGACAATGATAGAGACAATGATAGAGACAATGATAGAGACAATGATAGAGACAATGATAGAGACAATGATACAATGATAGAGACAATGATACAATGATAGAGACAATGGTAGAGACAATGATAGAGACAATGATAGAGACAATGGTAGAGACAATGATAGAGACAATGATAGAGACAATGATACAATGATAGAGACAATGATACAATGATAGAGACAATGGTAGAGACAATGATAGAGACAATGATAGAGACAATGGTAGAGACAATGATAGAGACAATGATAGAGACAATGATACAATGATAGAGACAATGATACAATGATAGAGACGATGATACAATGATAGAGACAATGATACAATGATAGAGACGATGATACAATGATAGAGACAATGATACAATGATAGAGACGATGATACAATGATAGAGACAATGATACAATGATAGAGACAATGGTACAATGATAGAGACAATGATACAATGATAGAGACAGAGCAGCAGGAGTTGCTCAGAGCTGCTCAGAGCTGTTTGTATGAGGAGGAGCACACACTGCTGCACCACCACCAGGAGGGGCTGGTGCTAGCAATGTTAATATATGGCTGGGCTATATTTAGCTCCCCCAGCTCTATTCTAGTCCCTACCTCCTCCACCTTGTCATTCATCATGTTGCAGTCCATACAGGCCGCCATATGGGCCGTGATAAAGCACTGCTAGTCTAATCATCTTAAGCCTAGACTCCACTAATCCGCTTATCTCATGTAAGGGCGGGTGGGGGGGGGATATGGAGCAGTCAGTCCAGTGGGGGATATGGGGGGGGGGGTGATATGGAGCAGTCAGTCCAGTGGGGGATATGGGGGGGGGGGGGTGATATGGAGCAGTCAGTCCAGTGGGGGATATGGGGGGGGGGGTGATATGGAGCAGTCAGTCCAGTGGGGGATATGGGGGGGTGATATGGAGCAGTCAGTCCAGTGGGGGATATGGGGGGGATATGGAGCAGTCAGTCCAGTGGGGGATATGGGGGGGGATATGGAGCAGTCAGTCCAGTGGGGGATATGGGGGGGATATGGAGCAGTCAGTCCAGTGGGGGATATGGGGGGATATGGAGCAGTCAGTCCAGTGGGGGATATGGGGGGGATATGGAGCAGTCAGTCCAGTGGGGGATATGGGGGGATATGGAGCAGTCAGTCCAGTGGGGGGGGGATATGGAGCAGTCAGTCCAGTGGGGGATATGGGGGGGTGATATGGAGCAGTCAGTCCAGTGGGGGATATGGGGGGTGATATGGAGCAGTCAGTCCAGTGGGGGATATGGGGGGGGATATGGAGCAGTCAGTCCAGTGGGGGATATGGGGGGGTGATATGGAGCAGTCAGTCCAGTGGGGGATATGGGGGGGATATGGAGCAGTCAGTCCAGTGGGGGATATGGGGGGGATATGGAGCAGTCAGTCCAGTGGGGCGGGGGGGGGGAGATATGGAGCAGTCAGTCCAGTGGGGGATATGGGGGGGGGGATATGGAGCAGTCAGTCCAGTGGGGGATATGGGGGGGGATATGGAGCAGTCAGTCCAGTGGGGGATATAATATATATATATGTGTGTTACAGGGAAATGAGTCACAAGTCGCAAAAAATGGATTTTGAGATACCATCATATTTGAAAAGATGTTTGTTCTCAACTCAACTCAACTCGAAATGGATATTAGATGATGCAATCACAAAACACTTGTGCATTCACAATGGAAAAACAACGCACTCGTGTTTGTGAATATATCACCCTATATCCATCTCTCATTGAGCCGCAATCTCAGTTAACGTATAGGCCTATCTGGCGAAAACTAAGGATTTTCTACTTTTTGTTCCTAAGAGTCATTGGACCAACAATTTGGAGGATTTTGTGGGTTTGTTTATGCTACAGAGTTTCTAAAACGTCCTCATTTGTGATGTGTTTCAGGAAAATGAGTCATAAGTCGTAAAAAAACGGATTTTGAGGTTTCATTATATTTGAAAAGATGAGATCGAGCTGATTCAAATGATACTAAACAGTCTAATAATCTAATAACTGTTTCTAGATTTAAAGTTTCATATTTTCGTTTTTGAAAAAAAACTTTCCAATATTTCTGGGGGTCAATAAACAGTAAAGTAAGTAAATGTAGTCCATATGAGGACCTTTAAAACGAAGGGATATATTACATAGATTGTCCTGAAATTTGACACATCGATTGATATAGCTATAAGTAATAAACCCTCCAAAAATTAGAACATTCCAAAATGTGATCTTGTGAAAAAAACACTTTGAAAAATATAAATTTTGCGACTTATGACTCATTTTCCTGAAACACATCACATTTGTATTTGGAGGACCCGCCTGAAACCTGGATTACTTCTCTTATTATTACTCACGGCATCTGTTTTTGCTCGACCGACTCTACTTCAAATTCTGATATAAACACAATACAGCTGCAGAATATTGATAACTCCAGTCCTATAAGTCATAATATGTGCAACTCTTGTATACACATATAACAGCAGCAGAATATTGATAAATCCAGTCCTATAAGTCATAATATGAGTAACTCTTGTATAAACATATAACAGCAGCAGAATATTGATAAATCCAGTCCTATAAGTCATAATATGTATAGTCTTGTATAAACATATAACAGCAGCAGAATATTGATAAACCCAGTCCTATAAGTCATAATATGAGTGAATTATAGTCATGATATCTGCAAATTTATGCTGCTTTACCATCTGGTACTGGACAATGGTCACTCAGAGTGGTCAGTCCCGCCCCCTCAGATCAATGTCAGATTGTGATCCAGCCAAACTGACCTCAGGTCATTCTTGCCTGTTTCCAAGGTCACGCGGACTCCCCCACACACTGTCAATGAACCTACTGCTCCAACTACTCGTGACATTTATCTTCGACTGACTCAGTGTATGATCTCTAAGGCTGGAAAAGCCTTAAATTTGAACAAATAATTTTAAAGCCTGGAAAAGAGTCATTTGATGTATTTATGGTAGTAGTATTTCTCAGTTGGTTAATTTCCTGGTTTGCTTGACTATGATTTTTACTTTTAGTATGTTTATACTGCAATCATCCGACAATACACAGATATTACACAATAAGGTATGTATTGACATCGTCTCCTACACCTGCCTCCCCCTATTTGGGTGGCCATATATGTATATATATGTGTTGTGTTCCAGGAAAATGAGTCATACGTAGCAAAAAATAGATTTTGAGATACCATCATATTTGAAAAGATGAGATCAAGCCGATTCCAATGATAGTAAACAGTCTAATAATCTAAAAAGTATTTCTAGATTTTAACTTTGATATTTTCGTTTTTGGAAAAAAAGTTTCCAATATTTCTAGGGGTCAATAAACAGTAAAGTAACTAAATGTAGTCCATATGAGGACCTTTAAAACGAAAGGATATATTACATAGATTGTCCTGAAATTTGAGACATCAATTGACATAGCAATAAGTGATAAACTCCTCAAAATTTAGATTATTCCAATGATGTGATCTTGTGAAAAAAACACTTTGAAAAATATTAATTTTGCGACTTATGACTCATTTTCCTGAAACACATCACATATTCATGTTGGTAGTTGTCAGCTGGATGTTTTCTTACAGCAATTAACCTGCCATGAAGCCTTATATCCACTGATTATGTTGATGGGGGCAGTTGGAGGAGAAGTAAGGGGCGGCAGGCTCAGCATTGCTCGGTGTTGCACACATAATTATTTACAGTTCATTCATCAATTTTGGGGATGTGGGGTGGCCGAGTGGTCTAAAGCACTGGGTCGTCCCAGTGGCATGAACATATTGTGGGTTCGAAACCCAGGCGTGGGATTTTTTTTTTTTTTAAAACATATTTCATTTCGAAAGGCAAAATGGTACGTTTCATGCTTACATGGGTTACAATTTCACCTCCTTCCCCCAGGTACTATAGAGGAAGACCACCATTGTGGTGATCTAGTACTGGTAAAAAACGTACCAAAAAATCGACTTGATCTCATCTTTTCAAATATGATGATATCTCAAGTTCATTTCTTGTTAATTAAAACTAATTTTCCTGTAACACATCACAAATGAAATCTGTAGAGTAGATCCAGACCCTAAGTGGAGACAGGCCCTATGTTTGGCACCGTCTCCTACACCAGCCTCCCCCATCCTTCCTCCTCCCTTCCTCTCCACCACTCTCTATACTATAATGATAAAAAATAATGAAATGATAAAATATCTATTCTATGGCCACAAGTAGCATCTTAAATATAGTTAATAAGCATGATTGACTGCAGGTCCTCGTGTTGGAAGGGTTAAGGCAGACATGGCGGCCACTGGCAGGCTAATGCTGTCTAATCAATCTCTAATAGAGTTAATAAACATCATATTATCGCCCATAAATGTCTGCTGGGTAAAAGGTAAACCGACAGGGGGAGTGCTGGTAGTAGTTGTTCTCTTTCTCACCAGAGGGGGCCCGTATCTGACTGGGGAGCTACATATGTTTGGTGATTTATTTTGTATTTTAATCCTGAATATAATTGCTATTGTTATATGAATAATGACTCTTCATGTTATTTCTACTAACTCTTTGTTGTGCAATTAAAAGACAATAAGTACAAATAAGTACAAGTTTAGATAAAGGAGTTAGTGGAAGAGCAGATATATAAGCTGAACTAAATAGCCTAATATACAGCAATAGATTTTGGTATACTACACCGGGAGTTAGTGGAAGACCAGCTATAGGAGCTGAACTAAACACCCTGGTAAACATCATACAGCAATAGATGTTAGTATACTACACCGGGAGTTAGTGGAAGACCAGCTATAGGAGCTGAACTAAACACCCTGGTAAACATCATACAGCAATAGATGTTAGTATACTACACCGGGAGTTAGTGGAAGACCAGCTATAGGAGCTGAACTAAACACCCTGGTAAAACATCATACAGCAATAGATGTTAGTATACTACACCGGGAGTTAGTGGAAGACCAGCTATAGGAGCTGAACTAAACACCCTGGTAAACATCATACAACAATAGATGTTAGTATACTACACCGGGAGTTAGTGGAAGACCAGCTATAGGAGCTGAACTAAACAGCCTGGTAAAACATCATACAACAATATCTACACTACTATGCCTATGACATTGGTCAGAACCATCTATACGTCTAAGGGAAGCTCTTTACCAACGCGCCACAGGCGCCCCCTCCTGTCATGCCTGATCGCCCCAGCGTTGGCGGCCTGCCGTTGGACGTAATGTTGGGACAAATGTGAAAAAGCATCTTGGTCTGGGATTCGACCCCACAATGTCCAGATTGGAAGTCCTAGGTGCTAACCACTTGACCATAGAGGACTGTAGAGATGATGCATATAAACAATGGGCATATCTGGACTTCACTTTATAGTAGACCTGTATTACTAGACCTGTTATGTAATAGCTGCATCGGTGGATAGCCGTGAATATTTCACGGCTGTTATGGACGTCCATGCATGGATGTTGGGGATATATGTACTTCTCCCAGACGATGCCCATATTCTGAGATTCACAGTGTATGGTAGCAGTTAGCCAGGACTATGAAGACCAGCTATATGAGCTGGAAAAAGCAGTGAAATATTATACAGCTAGCACCATCTCTCTCAATGTTGAGAATTGAGATCCACTGCATGAAATGTGTTCAGTCTGGTGGGTGAATTGTGGTAACACTATTTCTCACGTCGACATCCTGCAATGTATTTGGGTCAGATTTTCAGAAAATGTACAATTGGCAGCTCAACACATTTAAGGCACTCAATCGCCACTATGGACAGGTATTTCTGTTCTTTTGTGGTTTCAATTTTCATACTACATTTTATAAGCTGTTTGGTACTTTTACTATGTGAGAAACACTTCGCCCAATGTGGGGCTCGATATATCCAATAAAATCCATATGAGCAAGGATATTTTGAATACACTGTCACGACTACTTTATCCTTCAATACACTCTACCACTAGCACCCTTACCTCGGACATATTCCATACATATGTGATCCGTTTTAGGAAAATGAGTCATAAGTCGCAAAATATGGATTTTTAGATATCACCATATTTGAAAAGAGGAGATCAAGCTGATTCTAATGATAGTAAACACTAGGACACATAATATGTATTTTTATATTTTATGTTTGATATTTTTATTTTTGAAATAATAGTTTGCAATGTTTCTGGATGGGTAATTACCAGTAAAGTAACTAAATATACTCCATACAAAGGCCTTCAAAACGCATAGATATATTTAATATAATTTCCTGAAATTTGTTACATGGATTCATATGACTATAAGTGCTAAACCCTCTAAAGATCAGAACATTTCAATAAAGAGATCTTGTGAAAAAAACACTTTGAAAAATATCAATTTTGCGACTTGTGACTCATTTCCCCAAAACACATCACATATCAACACTATCTTGGAATTTGGATAAAGCACTTTGAAAACTATCACTTTTGCGACTTATGACCCATTCCTCTACAACACATCTTATTTACATCCACTTAATTCAAGATGTCCTATGAATTAAGATCTGATAGCATATTAGTGTACCAACTTTTTAAAATCGCCAATCTGACAGCAATTGTACATTTCTGGGCGACCTGACCCATATGTGACAAGAACATGAGCCATAATTTAAGTTTTTCTTGAGTGTCTATCATTATTAAATTAGTTAAATGTGATGTGTTTCAGGAAAATGAGTCATAAGTCGCAAAAAATAGATTTTGATAATAATAATAATTTTGAGATACCAATTTATTTGAAAAGATGAGATCAAGCCGATTCCAATGATAGTAAACAGTCTAATAATCTATTAAATATTTCTAGATTTTAAGTTTGATATTTTCGTTTGAAAAAAAAGAAGTTTCCAATATTTCTGGGGATCAATAAACAGTAAAGTTACTAAATGAAGTCCACATGAGGACCTTTAAAACGAAAGGATATAGTACATAGATTGTCCTGAAATTTGGTACATCGATTGATATATCTATAAGTTATATACCCTCCAAAAAGTAGAACATTCCAATAATGTGATCTTGTGAAAAAAACACTTTGAAAAATATCAATTTTGCGACTTATGACTCATTTTCCTGAACACATCACAAATGTACTCACATGGAAATATTGCATCCACAGTCTCGGAATGTGGTACCTGTAACCATACAGCTTAAAGCGCTTAAAGCACAAAAATGACTTACGCATCAATTTTCTGTAACACATCACATACACATAATCTGATCAAAGCTCCTTGGAAGTCTTATGATAACAAAGTGGGGCTTGAAGTGCATCTAATTGATCCAGAGAGATAAAGGCTTTGTCACCCATGCTTTGCACTGCATCACAGGAGGGACTCTTGTGAGCATGCAGTGAGCGGAGGGAGGTAGTTCAGCTCTTATAAAAGCCATCATTCCTCCCCCTAATAGACTCGCTCTTAACCCTTACATTCCGGGGATTTGTGTAAGGTACAGGAATGTGGGGAGTGGGGAGGGTTATATTATTCCAGTTTTTTTTAAAATATTAAGATAAATATTGAAATTAAGATTTGCATTGTTTTGACATTTAACAGGCAATAAGTGTGAAGAGGGGGGGGGGGTTGCTCCTACAATAGTCCTTCTTTCTTGTGCTTTCTTAAAGTTCCACTCTCAAGAACTAAACATTTTTAGATTGATGTTATCATCAATCTAAATGGATCGGGGTGAGATCTGTCAATCATTGATAGCATCTTGGCTCCTCCCATCCTGGATATCAGTGTGAAGAATCTGTTGATTCTGATATCAGCAGATGGGATCAGAATCATGCTGGTAATGGCTGGGAGGGGGAGGGGATGGCGTTTAGGTGTGAATTAAAGGGTAGACCATGTGTGAATTAAAGTGGCAAGTTGCAAAATAAGATGCCTCATATGCAAAGGTGTTAAAGGGACCAACAGAATCACATGGAATGACCAGTCATATATGGGATAGGGATTTCATGTTTTCTGTCTCCACTTCCTCTCCCTCCTACTATCCCTCCCTCTCGAACTTTACATTTAACTGACATCAATCTCCGTTTCCCTTGGAAACTCAATCTTCTACATGAACCGGAAATAAATAAATAAATGTAAACTGATCACTAGGTTATAGTAGGTAGACGTGGCAGTATTCACCTAAACCCGTACGACCGTTGAATGCCTGTGTGGGGGATCTGGCCTGTATTTATATGTGTCCAGATTCCCGCCAAATTCGAAAATCCATTGTTCAGTGCTGATCCAAGTCTTGGTCACTGTGTGTCTATTT
The DNA here is from genome assembly GCA_942159475.1 of Sthenelais limicola. Classification (NCBI taxonomy): domain Eukaryota; kingdom Metazoa; phylum Annelida; class Polychaeta; order Phyllodocida; family Sigalionidae; genus Sthenelais; species Sthenelais limicola. The sequence continues at coordinate 16,253,361 of OW804098.1, forward strand.
CTATCCTGCCTTGGGAATGTTTTCCCACCTAGAGTAGGTAAGGGTGGACTTGCATAGGGCTCTCTCTTATTTTGAGATGAGTCTATGTGGGGTGGGGGAAGTGGGGAGGGCTAGGGGGAGGATGTGGTGAGGGTGAAGGGGGGGGGGGGGGAGAAAGGGGGGGGGAGAAAGGGGGGGTTTGTTTTTTTCAAGATTAGATCTTGAAAAAAATTTTCTCCCAAACTGAATAAAAAAACCAGGAGGGTTGAATAATTTTGAAATATATGTAAACTGATCACTGTTAACTATTTCTTGTTTACCTTTGAGTGTAGATTTTCTGACGATTAGACCCATTGTTTACTTCTCATTGGGTCGTTTGTAAAATCATGTGTCAGTGTCAATGTTTATCTTGCATTTAGGGTAGAATTAGGTAAAGATATATTTCTTTTAAATAAATAATTTTATTTGGACTATTCTCATGAGATCAAATTAAAGTTGCACTCTTAGTTAACGTCGGTCAAAAACTAAATATTTTCTACTTCTCGTTCCATTCCTTTCCAATCAATCTAAAAGTAATTTGTTCCAGTTGTTCGTGCACCAAGCCTTCTAAAACGTCCTCATTTGTATTTAAAGGACCCGCCCACATCCGTTTCAGCAAAGACTTCACTTATTATCGCTCACAGGCGGCCGTTTTTGCTCGGCTAATTCGGCTTCAAATTCTTCTCTAATCATATAGGACTGAATTTATCAATATTCTGCTGCTGTTTTAAGTCATAATATATGTAATTTTAGTAAGATGTCTTTGTGGTAATAGCTAAGAACGTAGCTTTAACTCTTGCATTACATCAAGCATCATCAAAGCAAGAGCTTCATTAGATTTCTAATGGGGAAGAAGCATCGTGTATTTATTTATGGATTTTCATCAGGCTTTCAATTAATTTTTTACTTCGTAGACAAGGAGGGAGGCATTTCAGCTCTTACAGTTGTCTTCCATACTCCCTCTTCTTCCCTTACGCTTTGCATTCTTCCATTATTACGGTTATGCTTGTATAAAGTATTTATAAACTCAGCACAGAGCTGGAGAACTATTAAAGGTAAATGTCAGCGTCGTCAGCACTGCAGCAGGCGGGAATTCAAGGAACTAATGCTGTTTTGTCCCAATTAAATTAATAATCCGGTGTATATTATATGACATGTGAGTAATTAAACTCTAAGGTTTAGAAAAGGTATAGATGCAATTTTAGTTGGGAATTTGTCCCACTATAATCCGCATTTGTAATACACCTTTGCATGTTTAAAGGTAAACTATCCATCATTAAATATACTTAATTTCTCTCTTCTTCTTAAAGTACAACATATTACCAATATTCTTTACTTGGCAGATGAGAATTATCACACATGTGAGACTTTTACCAATAAAATTTATTTAAAAAAAAAATTATTAAAAATAAAATGTATAAAACAATTGAAGTAATAATACTTCGTCTTGAGAAAGAACATGTATTGGGGGAATAGAAAAAGCCCCCCAAAACAGGATGTTATCATATTATTTTGTGGTTTAGGGATGAGTGAAATTTACTTCCATTCACTATTGATTTCGATGGGGGAAACTCATCATGATACAAGTTCAGTTGATTTCTTCTTTTTTTTTTTTTTAGTTCAATGACCACTTATTTTCTTTAATTGGGAGGGTAGAATAACATGTCAGCTATGTATATATGCAGATATTAAAGACAATTTTATGATGCTGAAAATACCCGTTGTTCCCATAGGCTTCTATAATGAACAGAAATAAATTTCAGCAGTCCCTAAAATAAAAACTAATCCAATGACATTTATATGGTTTTGGGGGGCTTTTGGGGTTCCCAAAACCATGTTCTTTCTAAATCCAAAGTTTAAACACAATTCCATGATTCCTTCATTTTTGATTAAACACTAGCATTTACCTTTAAAGGCAATGAACCACTCAGAACGTTGAACTATCACGAACTGAACCTAAGAAATCCTAAAACTTTCTAACTTATTTATTGAGGTTTGGCCAACCTAGAAGACCTATGATGTAGAATGCCTTCTCCAGTTCTGTGCAAATTCAATCCTCCAAAATGATTCAGAATAAAAACTCTTATATAAATTGGTGCAGTGTGCATGTTTGCCTTTCGTGTCTTTATAAAGCATTGAAGTTGTACCAAACAGGTCAGACTCGTAGCTTTGCGATACTTCAGCAGGTGATCAGGCTGAATGGCAGCCACTTGTGCCTGTGGCATTATATGGACATTCACTCTATCACATTGTAAAATTGACAGCATAAATTGTCTAATTTCTAAGTTAAAGTAGTCTCATTCAGCCACACATTTGTCACGCCCCTACCGGCCAGAAGGCTCCATACACTTTCTTACCGCCACAACACTTGCGGATTTCTTATCACTCCAAAGTCCAAAGGTACAGGTGAGGTCCAGGTCTGACCGTTATCTCAAAAGTCGATCACATGGGAAAGGAGGGGAGGGACTGACCTCCAGGTCAGGGGAGGGGGTATTGATTAAGAGCGGGAGGGAGAGGGGAGGGGAGATAACCCTGTGACCTGGTCACCACCCAAAGTAATTGGTCAGAGTGGCAGTGGTCACTCTGAACCTCGCTTTGATATTTTCCTGTCATTGTTATCCTGTGGCTGATTGGATCTCTAATCTAACCTGTTAATTTATTGGTCCAGAGAGACCTAAGCCAATCAGCGCAGGACCAGTGTATTCGTTCTAATCTGTCTAGTATAAGAATAAAGACCAGCGATTAGTTCGATCTCTCTTTGAAGCGATCCTACTGACTTGAAGCATACATCTCTGTGTGTTGCGTTGATTAATTTCTCGCTCAACAACTGACCCTGAAATATTACAAAGAATGTCTTGCACTTCTTCATTGGCGACCATGATTCGGGACTAGTTAGTTGGTCAAGTCAGTATCCGACCTTAAAAGCAAGCAAAGGGAGTCAGGTGAGTGTGCCTTTTTCAAAACTGCCATTGTATTTATGGGTGTTGTGTTTTGGGGACTCTGAGCTGGGCTTTTATTGGAAGGTGGATTAGCTGACAAAATCACACAGGTATTATCTTGCTATATCCTTTAGAAAGAATAAAGACCAGCGATTAGTTCGATCTCTCTTTGAAGCGATCCTACTGACTTGAAGCATACATCTCTGTGTGTTGCGTTGATTAATTTCTCGCTCAACAACTGACCCTGAAATATTACGAAGAATGTCTTGCACTTCTTCAACATCACACTGTGAACTCAGCCTGTTGTGTATAAATAGCAGCCGACCTGTGTGTGTCCATATCAGTTGAGCTTTGGTTGTTGACCATTAAACATCAGAAACCGTACTGTTTCACCTGTTTCTCATTACTTCTAGTATTAACCAGTTCATCGATAGCTTCAAGGCTAGTTTTCCTCCACTTCCCTATGACTATTCATTGATTCATTGACTCGAGTAACATCTATGAACCCCCCTCCCCGATTGATCTTATCTGTATTTTTTTTTTTTTTTATCTTTTTTTTTTTTTGGTACTGGTCTTTATTCAGGCACGGTTACAAGCTTTACATAAATCATTTTAGGCGAATATAAGATTGACGTTAGTATAACCACGACTCACCATATGGTGATATACCGCCGTTGCATGACATGTCAACAGACGAGAAAGATGCAAATTCGCCAATACTCAACTCGATCTGCCAGACTTCTACGACGGCAACAATATATATTCTTGGGCTTCAGTTAGAGAAGGGACGTAGCTGTTTTAAAGCTGCATGATTGTTATGACAGAAAATCGTTAGTTTTTGACTGATAACTGAGAGTGCTGTTTAAATAGTCGTCATTCCTCCCCACCAACCCCCTCTAAAATGCTCGTTAAACCCTTGCATTACTTACCTCCTTACATGGATGGGGGAGGGAGGGAGTTCAGCTGTTGTAATATCCCTCTGTACTGCACTTACGGGACTTAGTGAGTGAGTGAGTTTGGTTGCTTTATGCCCTTATCAACACATTTAAGAGTGTTATATCAAGGGCGGGAGAGCTGAGAGGGAGGCAGTTTATGATCATACCCAGGAAAAAGAGATAGAGAAGAAGGGAGAGAGAGACAGAAAAGAGACAGAAAGGCACTTTATGGTCATACCCAGGACCAGGGACTTAGTATTTAATACTTTTTTTAATTGATTGTTTTACAAACAACACTAGGCTTGCTTCTTTTTCAGGTTATTGGTACGCAAATGATTAATAAATTCACCATAAATACATTTACTGCTCTTTAATTCAATATCTATTTAATTCTGTTTCATTATTTTTCTAACCCGCAGGTGAGTTGATGTTCATACCTTTGATGATCTCTATCAAATGCAGAATACAAAATGGTAAGCAAATTCATTTAACAGAGAAATCATCAAAATGTTTTCAAAAACATATTATTTACTGACCTCTGTGGTTAGAGATCAGAACACAAGGTTAACAGTTCGAGCCCCACTATGCAAGGATGATGTGTTACAGAAAAATGAGTTACAAGGGCCTCTAGAGGTTCTATAGTTGGTAACATGATACCCGTACTGCGGGGACATTTCTTTGATGGGGATGGGTGGAAGACGGAATTCCATTAAACCTCTCGAAATCTGTCACCTCCTCATGAAAACAACAGCTGGGATAGGATGGAGGAACTCAGATTTGGGGGACAGCTCCCCTTGTCTTTTCATCATGAATGACATTACAGGCCTGATGGCGATCATCCAGAACACTGTAATGGCTGTGATGGCGGTCATGTATAACAGTATGTATCAGGATGGCGGGCCTCATTACCTAAAGGAGTGGTCCTAGCTGGTCCTCCCTCCCCTCACCTCCACCCGTGTCCAGTTAAGAACTATAGGCTATGTGACGAGTTGGTTGAGTGTGGGTTGTTTTTAGCGCTGGTTCATTGGATGGATTATGTAAGTCAGCGAGAAATTGCTGCTGGACTTGTGTTTGTGGGGTGTTTATATTTGAGTAGGGTTTAAAAATAATTATATCAGAAAAACATTAATAGCCGCTTCTTAGCTTGGAATTCTTTTAAATAAAAAATATTCTCAGTGCAAACGTAAATACGCATAGTTTTATATGCTGTAAACGTATTTATTTTCGCGCAGATGAATTTTCACTCACTAAGTACTTTTTTTTCGCACGGATTTAAATTCTCACACCTTGTTGATGCAATACTTATACCTTTCATGCAGGATTTATTTTCACACTAAAATATCGAAAATAAATACTGCGCGAACATTGATACGTTTAGAGTATCTATCTAGCATTTTTATGCATTGCAATATAATAAAAATGTTGTAACCAAATAAAGTCGAGCGATTTTGTGGATCTGTTTTATATACTCATATATGCAGTATTAAGCTATGCGTTACTAGGATTGGTAATGGTCAGGTTTTGTGCTGGTCAGACAGGGATCTCGTATTGGGTCCAAACTAGGCTAAAGACCAATGCATATGGGTCAGATGGTCAAGCAAGGTACGATTGACCGCCCTAGAGGTTGATTAGATTATGTTAAATTAGGCTGAAAATTGATATTAAACACTAGGCACTGAGCAGTGGCCTATATCGGGCATTGCGTTAACTCAAAGAATCTGTTGTCGTTCACTAATCATTTCAAATAACTCACATTTGTGATGTGTTTCAGGAAAATGAATCATAAGTCGCAAAATTGATATTTTCCAAAGTGATATATTCCCAAGTTCTCTTTGTAGGAATGTCCTCATTTTTGGTGTGACTAACGTTGGATGAAGTATGAATACATGTACCAAATTGCAAGACAGTGTATCAAATATTGTCATGCATTCATAGGGTCATCCCATAGAGAATATTTAGCTATTTTAACACTAACTGTCCACCCAAAAATATTGAAAACATTTTTTCCAGAAATAAAAATATCAAACTTAAAATATAAAAATATTTATTAGATACCCTTAATGTTTATATTCATTGGAATCCCCTTTGTCTCATCTTTTCAAATATGATGATATCACAAAACCCAATTTTTGCGACTTATGACTCATTTTCCTGAAACAGATCACATTTAAGACAGGAATTAGGTTAAAAAATTATAATTCTAAATCTGAATTGGAGTACCAAGTGCAAAACCTTACTTCAACGAACACGTCAGCATCATTGTAAATACAATAGGGGATTTGCATGTCTCACTGCCCATGTTTAGTACAGTGCATGCTGGGATGTCAGTTCAAATCTGACATTCTAATATTTAGCAACGTTTTTATAGAAAAATGCAAGGATCTTTTCGCCGATATTATAGCTTGTATAAAAGATCCATTTTCAGATATACATAGCATTTACCATTTTTCAGCCGAATTCACTACATTTGTTCGTCATTGGTTATTTAATTGTACATTTTCTGACGGCCTGACCCTTATAGTTATAAGCTTGGGTCATATCGTCAGAAAATGTACAATCACCAGCTCAACACATTTGTGATCCGTTTTAGAAAAATGAGTCATAAGTCGCAAAAAAATAGATTGTGAGATACCATTAGATTTGAAAAGATGAGATCAAGGGGATTCCAATGATAGTAAACAGTCTAATAATCTTATAAGTATTTCTAAGTTTTAAGTTTGATATTTTCGTTTTTGAAAAAAAAAATCCCAATATTTCTGGGGGTCAATAAACAGCAAAGTAACTAAATATAGCCATATAAGGATCTTTAAAACGAAAGGATATAGTACATAGATTGTCCTGATATTTGATACCTCGATTGATATATCCATGTGAAATAAACTCCCTAAAAATTAGAACATTGCAATAATGTGATCTTGTGAAAAAAACACTTTGAAAAATATCAATTGTGCGACTTATGACTCATTTTCCTAAAACACATCACATTTATTCAATTCTGCTAAATTTGGCTGGGAAATGATGAATATGCTAGGTATATCTAAGTAGATCTGGTATTGCCCTGATTCAGGCAATTCATGATTAACTATATATATAAACCTAATTTCTGTCTCAAATTTGGCCAATTCGAGAGGATAAATGAGGACGAATTGTACACTTTCTGACCACATGAGCCATAGGAATAAACCTATCATATATATATGGGTCAGATTTTCAGAAAATATACAATTGGTCTTCACCAATCTTCTCAAATAACCCAAATTTCAGACAAAAATAAAGTTCAAAACACAGTTCAACCTAACCAGATCAATGCTAGAATTAATGCAATGCCGAATATACTCGAAGTTACCTAGTATTGACCAAATTGCAGCCTATGTTAGCAGAATTTACTAAATGTGTACAGCTACCAATTGTACATTTTCTGACCACCTGAGCCCACCTGAGCCATAGGAATAAACCTATTATATATGGGTCAGATTTTCAGAAAATGTACAATTGGCAGCTGTACACATTTAGTAAATTCTGCTAAATTAGGCTGCAATTTGGTCAATACTAGGTAAATTCGAGTATATTCGGCATTGCATTGATTCTAGCAATCTGTTTGGTTAGGTTGAACTGTATTTCGAACTTTATTTTCGTCTGATATCTGGGTTATTTGAGAAGATTGGCGAAGAGGAATTGTACATTTTCTGAAAATCTGACCCATATATATGTTTGTGTAATGTTCCAGTACCAATGTAATCATGTCCCACTGCGCACATCCGAATGTCACGTCCTTTATTTGGGCCTGCGCGCTTATTGGTTATTTAATTATTCCGCAATCAATCAAACATTTCCATGGCAACTGCAGTAAATGTCAAGTGAGAGGGAAGTAGGGGGTGGGAGGGGGTTTGGGGGAATGACATTTGACAATCTATCAAGTGTAACGGGTAATGAGTTTGTGGTGTTGGGGGTGGGGGAGGGGGGTGGGGGAGGGGGTGACCTTTATTGTCATTAGTATTGCCCCTTCTGCTTCCTTTCATGTTAATCTTATGCTTCCTGGCCCTCCCTGGTTATTGTACACATGGGTCAGATTTTCAGAAAATGTACAATTGGCAGCTGTAAACATTTAGTAAAGTATGCTAAAATAGACTGCAATTTGGTCAATACTAGGTAAATTCGAGTATATTTGGCATTGCATAGTCGCTAGTTTGGTTAGGTTTGGTTAGGTTGAACTGTATTTTGAAGTTTATTTTCATCTGAAATTTGGGTTATTTGAGAAGATCGGCGAAGTTAGATTGTACATTTTCTGAAAATCTGACCCACATGTACTTGCCCTTCTTTCTGCTCCTCATCCTGGCCATCCTACTCCTGCTCCTTTTCCCCCTGCACCTGCACCTGCTCCTGCTCCACCTCTTCTTCATCTTCTGCTGCTCTTCCTGCTGTTCCTCCTCCTCCTGCTCCAATTCCTCTTCTCCCTCCTACTCCTCCCTCTCCCCCTTCTCCCTCCTACTCCTCCCTCTCCCCCTTCTCCCTCCTACTCGTCTTTTACTCCTCCTCCTACTCCTCTCCCTCCTACTCCTCTTTCTCTCTTCCTTCCTCCTTTTCCCCTTCTCTCTCTTCTCCTGCTCCCCCTCCCCCTTTCTATTCTCCTTCCCCCTCCTCTCCCTCCCCCTCCTTTTCCTACTCCTCTCTCTTCTCCGCCTGCTCCAATTCCTCCTGCTCCACCTCCTCCACCTTTCTGTTCTCCTTCCCCCTCCTCTCCCTTCTCCTCCTCTTCCTCCTTCCTCCCCCTCTCTTCTCCTGCTCCAATTCCTCCTGTCCCTCGTCCTCCTATTCTTCCTCTTCCTCCTCCTGCTCCAATTCCTCTTCCTCCTCCTTTTCCTTCTCCTCTCTCTTCTCCTCCTGCTCCAATTCCTCCTCATTCAATTCCTCCTGCTTCACCTCCTCCCCCTTTCTGTACTCCTTCCCCCTCCCCCACAGCCCCCTCCCCAAAACAAAGCTACCCCACCCTTCCCCTCCCCACATCCCCCTCCCCCATGCACCATCAACTGTTGCATTGTACCATCTGCTATGGTGACCTGCTATGCCCCCCTCCCCCCTTCCCTTCCCCCACTGCCATCCCTGACCTGGATGGCTGCCCGATGTGGTTGGAGGCCGGCAACGATGATGGAAGGGATTAGAAAGTGTATTCGCCTTGCATCGCGAGGTGAGGCCAGTACAGGAGACAACATTATTAATTTTACTGGGTTTAAAACTGACTTTTTTAAAAATCATTTTTTTAATTTACCTTACTACTTATCAGGTAAGTCTCTCACATTCTAAGATGTACATCAGGGACAATGGTAATCTTTTAAAGTGTTTTATTCACAAGATCTCTTTGTAGGAATGTTTTCATCTATGGGGTATATAGTTCTTAACTGGACACGGGTGGAGGTGAGGGGAGGGAGGACCAGCTAGGACCACTCCTTTAGGTAATGAGGCCCACCATCCTGATACATACTGTTATACATGACCGCCATCACAGCCATTACAGTGTTCTGGATGATCGCCATCAGGCCTGTAATGTCATTCATGATGAAAAGACAAGGGGAGCTGTCCCCCAAATCTGAGTTCCTCCATCCTATCCCAGCTGTTGTTTTCATGAGGAGGTGACAGATTTCGAGAGGTTTAATGGAATTCCGTCTTCCACCCATCCCCATCAAAGAAATGTCCCCGCAGTACGGGTATCATGTTACCAACTATATATGTACCGTTTAAGGTCGTATGAATGTATTTACCAAATTTCAAGACTGAGTATCAAATATATCCTTGCATTTCTAAGGTCGTCCTATATATAGAGTATATTTAGCTACTTTACAAGTAATGGCCCACCCAGATATATTGCAAACTTTTTTTTCAAAAATAAAAATGTCAAATTTAAAATATAAAAATAGTTATTAGATGCCCCAATGTTTACCACCATTAGAATCGGCTTGATCTCATCTTTTCAAATAGGATGATATCTCACAATCTATTTTTTGCGACTTGTGACTCATTTTTCTGTAACATATCAGATATTTGTACTGATTATATGCCAATGATAACTGCACAAATACATTTTATATCTGTTATGTATGCCCTTTATTTCGTAGCGCTAAACGAGCGCTAAAAACCCTATGAATAGGGGATTTGCATGTCTCACTGCGCATGTCTATTGCAGTGCATGCTGGGATAGATTCTGAAAACGAAATGCATGATAGGAAAGATGGAGGCTTGTGTTATGGAAACATGTATAACACATGGATATTGACATCAGAACATTGATAAATATTCCATGGTGAACATGACATGTTTTCTATAGATTTTACACTGTACCATTAGTCCCATAATTCAATGCGAATCAAGATTCAAAATGGCGGCTATGCAAATCCCCTATTATAAGTAATTCTGGTGGAAAAAACCCGATTTTGCGACATTAACCGCAATTTTCTGGGGTACATCACATTTTTTCACAGCACCTTTTAGTCGGATATATTCCATAAGTGAAATCTTCATTTCTCCCCACTCTGGGAAGATGAATGAGAGGAGAGAGACCTCATGCCAAGAAAGCATTAACCAAAGTCAAGGGTCTCAGCGTTATCAGAGCTTGTCCGTTACCTCCTCCTCTCATGTTAACCTTGTCCTGAAACTAGATCTGGCTGCACGTGACTTGCCATCTTGGCTCTGATTGGTCAATTGTTGCGTCCCTTAGCATGTGACTAGGAGGTTGAAGGTTAACGTTTAGAGGACGGAGGGGGGAAGGAAGGAAGGAAGGAATGGCGAAGGAAGGAAATGAGGCGGAGAAATAGAGGGGAATTGAAGGCAAACTAAAAATGCATTAGGAGATCTTAATGTATCTAAGTCTGATTTAGGTCCACCGTATCTCCTATATAAAGGGTCAGATTTCCAGAAAATGTACAATCTACATTTCTACACATCTCTCAAATTCTGCTAAATTAGAATGAAAAATGATAAATACTGAGTATATCTGAGTGTATTCATTCTATAAATCTGTCTGGTTATGTTGAACTGTATTTTAAACCTAATTTCTGTCTTACATTTGGGTTATTTGAGGGGATTGGTGAAGGCCAATTGTACGTTTTCTGTAGACTTGACCCATGTACACTGTCTGTCTGTTTGTTTCTATCTTTCTTCCTCCTTCTATCACTCTTTCATTCTTTCTCTCTCTGTGGCTCTCGTCTTATCCTGACTAAGTACTCTCTCCGTCCTCTCAATCACCTCTTCCTTTCCCCAATCCTTCTCCATACCACTCTCTACCCCATAATTTCCCCCTCCCCCTCCCCCTCCAGGTCTCCCTCTCCTCTCTCTCTCTCTTCCTCTCTCTCCCTCTCTCTCTGTCCCTCTCTCTCTCTCTCTCTCTCCCTCGCTCTCTCTCTGTGTCTCCCTCCCTCTCTCTCTCTCTCTCTGTCCCCCCTCTCTCTCCCTTCCTTTCTATCTTCTCCTCTGTGTGTGTGTCTCTCCCTCTGTCTGTCTCTCCCTCTTTCTCTCCTCCCTCCCTCTCTCTCCCTCTCTCTCTCTCTCTCTCCCTCGCTCTCTCTCTCTGTCTCCCTCTCTCTCTCTCTCTGTCCCCCCTCTCTCTCCCTTCCTTTCTATCTTCTCCTCTGTGTGTCTGTCTCTCCCTCTGTCTGTCTCTCCCTCTTTCTCTCCTCCCTCTCTCTCCCTCTCTCTCCCTCTCTCTCTCTCTCTGTCCCCCCTCTCTCTCCCTTCCTTTCTATCTTCTCCTCTGTGTGTGTGTCTCTCCCTCTGTCTGTCTCTCCCTCTGTCTGTCTCTCCCTCCCTCTCTCTTTTCTATGTCTCTCCCTCTCTGGGATATTGACGTTTTGTCCACTCCCCCCCCCCCCCCCCCCTCCCCACTCCGCACTACAATACACTGGGGGCTCTCACACAGTGGACCCGAATGGATATAAGGCTGCGTTTCCACTGGCTCGCTCTTCATACGCTCTTTTATTTTCCCAGAGCGACTAAGAAGCGAAGTTTGAGCGAGACCTGAGCGGTCTAGTAGGATAGGTTATTGCGCTTTCTATACGCTCTTAAAACTTGACGTTGGCGCTTCTTTTTGACGTTGCGCTAATATCTGCCGTGTTTGATTTGTGCGCAGCAACACAACGCTCTTTCTACCTGTTAAAGTAGCGGACCAAGAGCGCAGTGAGAGCGCACAAACGCATTTACCATTGATTTCATACAGGAAATACTGTGGAATACTGGTAGAATCGCTCTGCGCTTGTATTGCGCTAAAAATATGAGCGGATGAAGAGCGAATGACAAGCGCAGTATAAACAAGCGCAGCAAGAGCGAGCAATGAGCGCAGACACAAGCGAACCAGTGGGATCCCACCTTTAGGCGACAGGCCTATCGCTTTGAGCACCGTCGCCACCACCATCGCTAAATATACCTTGAGAATAGCGATTGTTTGTTGTTGGGGAAGAAATATGAAAAACATCGGAGATTTTATTGTCACTTATATCGATATGTTTTAAGGATTTTCATATTTAATGATTTCTATGAATATAACAGCTACTGTACTAATATTTCATGACATTCCACTTCTTTATATGGATATTAGAGTTTTAGAGTATAAGGCCAAGAGGTTGAAATCGCCAGAAAATGTACAATAGGGGATTTGCATGTGCCACTGCACATGTCTGTTACAATGCATCCTGGGATAGATTCTAGTGAAATCTGACATACAAATATTAGGCAACATTTCTATCGAAAATTGCAAGAATGTTTTCACCAATATCATTGGTTTTATAAATAATTTATGAAAACCAAATGCATGATGGGAAAGATGAGGGCTTGTCTTATGGAAACATGTATAACGCATGGATATTAACTTTTGAGCATTAATAAATATTCCATGCTGAACATGACATGTTTTCTATTGATTTTATACTGTACCATTAGTCCCATAATTCCATGCGAATCACGATTCAAAATGGCGGCTATGCAAATCCCCTATTGGCCTTCACCAACCCCCTCAAATAGCCCAGATTTAAGACTCTAAATCAGGTTCAAAATACAGTTCAACCTAACCAGACAGATTAATTGAATAAATACAATGTACAGAATATACTCAGATATACCTAGTATTTATCATTTTTCAGTCTTAATTCAGCAGAATTTGAGAGATGTGTAGAACTGTAGCTTGCACATTTTCTGAAAATCTGACCCAAAAATAGCACAGGAGGCCCCTCCCGGCACATTTCACTTAGGCGATCTCCCTCACTGCCATTACTAGCAGTAATTCTGGACGTTATTACATTTGTCCAGGGCAGGGGGGGGGGGGGGGTGCAGATGGGGGAATAGCCAGGGGCGCACACTTGGGCATCCCGGGGCATGTTGATTATTGTAGTGTTACAGAAAATGAGTTACAAGTCATAAAAATTCTGTTTTTCAATATGTTATATTCTCAAGCTCTCTTCTTAATATGAGTAAAATTGATAATATTTTTGTTATTGTATAAATGGAGGTTAATGATGATAAGGGTCAGATTTTCAGAAAATGTACAATTAGCAGCTGTACACATTTAGTGAATTAGGCTAAATTAGGCTACAATTTGGTTTATATTAGATAAATTCGAGTATATTCGGCATTGCATTGATTCTAGCAATCTGTTTGGTTAGGTTGAACTGTATTTTGAACTTTATTTTCGTCTGAAATTTGGGTTTTTTGAGAAGATTGGCGAAGGTGAATTGTACATTTTCTGAAAATCTGAGCCTAGTATTCTCCTTCAGGGTCAGATTTTCATGAAATACATAATCTACAGTTCTACACTTCTTTCAAATTCTCTCTGTAGCAAATTCCTTCCTTCATATTTCCTTCATTGTTTAGCAATGTGAAGTAGCTAAGGAAAGGAAATCTTAAGTAAAGATTTGTTATGCAACGGGTCCCTGACCTCTGGTTCCCATTCTCTGTCTCTGCCTGTCTGTCTGTCTCTGCAAATTCAATAATCTATTACCAATGCACATGATAAAGCGAACAAAGTCTCAATATCCTTGTATTGGGTTTCTTACAAACAAAATGCTTTCCTAATCGGTCCTTCCCTCTTTCTCTGACTCCCTTTCTCTCTCCTCTCTCTCTTCCTTTTTCTCTCCCTCTCCAGTCCTGTCTCTGACTCTCTCTCTCTCTCCCTCTCTCCCTCTCTCTCTCTCTCTCTCCCTTTCTCCCCCTCTCTCTCCTCCTCTTTCCCTATAACTGTCTGTCTCTCTTCCTCTCTCCCACATTCTCTCTCTCTCTCTCCCTCCCCCCACCTCTCTCTTTCCTATTTCTCTGCCTCTCTCTCCCACTCTCTCCTTCTCCCAATGAATTCCTCTGTCCCCTCTGTTTCCTCCCTCTCACTCTAGCCTGCCTGTGTGATCCATCTGCTGTATAACCCATCTGCCTCCTCCCTCTATCCCCACCTCCATCATGTGATCCGTTTTAGGAAAATGAGTCATAAGTCGCAAAAAATGGATTTTGAGATATCACCATATTTGAAAAGATGAGATCAATCCGATTCCAATGATAGTAAACATGAAGGACATTTAAGAAGTATTTCTATATTTTAAGTTTGATATTTTCTTTTTGGAAAAAAAAGTTTGCAATGTTTCTGGATGGGTAATTATCAGTAAAGTAACTAGATATACTCCATATGAAGGCCATCAAAACGGAAGGATATATTTAATACAATGTCCTGAAATTTGATACATACATTCTTATGACTATGAGTGCTAAACCCTCTAAAAATCAGAACATTTCAATAAAGACATTTTGTAAATAAAACACCATGAAAAATATAAATTTTGCGACTTATGACTCATTTTCCTGGAACACATCACAATTATTTATTCTGCTCCCTGGCCCTCACAGCAGCAGATGGAGCCGGGGATAAAGGACTGTTACCGGAGATGCCCTCTATAGATATTGTTGTTTGTGTTAGAGAAAATGTCAGTTTTAAAGATCCATACTAGGGAAATATTTGATTGAAATATATTTTTATTCTGATCAGTATTCAAGATTACATCAATTTAGATGCTCCTCTCAGAAGGTCCCGATCACAAAACACTTTTACTTCGTTTCAAGGACGTTTAAATTTCATCTATACAATATTAACTTAGTTATAATGATGAAATCAGCTATAACCCAACTTTTGGACACCATAAGATGTTCCTAAATACAAGAATTTGAAGTAGAAAGAGTCAAGCAAAAATATCAGCAGGTGAGCGATAATAAGTGAAGTCATCTCAGGAAAGCAGTTTGGTGGACCCGCAATATATAAATGTTGACAGAAAATCCTACAAATTTGTTGGAAAAGAACGGAACAAAAAGTAGAACATCTTTAGTTCTTCACCGACGTTAACTGAGAGTGCAGCTTTAGGGTCAGATTTTCAGAAAATGTACAATTGGCAGATCTACATATTTAGTGAATTCTGCTAAATTAGGCTGGAAAATGATGAATACCGGGTATATTTGAGTATATTTTGCATCGCATTCATTTAAAGTATCAGTTATGTTATGTTAAACTGCATTTTGAGGCTCATTTATGTCTTAAATGCGGGTTATTTGAGAGAATTGCTGAATGCGAATTGTACATTTTCTGAAAATCTGACCCTTTAAGATGAATCCTGTATTGATAAGTGAAACTGACTGAAATTAAATCAACTCTGCAGTTGGTTAATGTTAAAACCAGGGCCTCTAATTCTAATGAAGAAATTATGGTTCAGTTCTGTGAGTGCTTTTGGTTTTTCATTATTTTAATAATCTTTGGATGATTATTTTATCTTGAATAAGAATGAGTAAGTGGACGGTCAGTGGACCTGTCTGTTATTTGAGAGAAACAGAAGGAGAGAGGAAAAGAGAAGCAATGTGAGGAACAGGGGTAAGAGCAGGGAGGGAGAGGAACAGAAGGAGGAAGAAATGATGCAACATTTATAAACAGAAGAAGAGAGGAGCAGGTGCAGAATGGGTTAGAGGGAAGAGGCAAAAGAATGAGAAGGAGAGAGAAATGGGGAATAAGAGCAGAAGAAACAGGAGAAGGAGAGAGAGGAACTGGAATAGAGGCTACAGTATTCGAGAGAGAGAGAAAGAGAGAGAGAGAGAGAGAGAGTCTTATAGAGATAGGAGAGAGGGAAAAAGGGGGTGAGAGAAGGCAGTACGAGCAAACAGAACAGGAATAGGAACATGAACAGGAGCATTAAGAGAAAGAGAGAGAGAGAGAAACACACAGAGACAGAGAGTAGGAGAAGGGGAGAGGAACAGAAAGAAAAGGAGAAGGAGAGAGAGGCACAGGTGCTAAAGGAAAAGGAGAAGGAGAGAGAGAAGGAACAGGAACAGTAGAAGGAGGGACAGAGAGTAGCAGAAGGACAGAGGAACAGAAGGAAAAGGAGAGGGAGAGAGAGAAGGAACAGGTGCTGACGGTGGTACAGGAAGAGTAGGAGAGAGAGACAGGGCAGAAGGAGAAGATGGGAGAAGGAGAGAGAGGAACAGGTGCTGACGGTGGTACAGGAACAGTAGCAGAGAGAGACAGGACAGAAGGAGAAGATGGGAGAAGGAGAGAGAGGAACAGGCGCTGAGAGTGGTACAGAAAGAGTAGCAGAGAGAGAGGGCAGAAGAAGGAGAGAGAGAGTAGGAGAAGGAAAGAGAGAGTAGAAGGAGAGAGGAACAGAAGGAAAAGGAGAGAGAGGAACAGGCGCTGAGTACAGGAAGAGTAGCAGAGAGAGAGAGAGGGCAGTAGGAGCAGAAGGAGGAGAGAGAGAGGGGAAGAGGAGAAGGAGAGAGAGAGGGCAGTAGGAGCAGAAGGAGGAGAGAGAGAGGGGAAGAGGAGAAGGAGAGAGAGAGAGGGGAAGAGGAGGAGAGAGGGGAAGAGGAGAAGGAGAGAAAGAGAGGGGAAGAGGAGAAGGAGAGAGAGAGGGGAAGAGGAGAAGGAGAGAGAGAGAGAGAGGGGAAGAGGAGAAGGAGAGAGAGAGAGAGAGAGAGAGAGAGAGGGGAAGAGGAGAAGGATCAGACCCAGCCGACGCCAGTGCTGGCAGTAGTAGTCTGTAGTCTGCCCCAGCATTGTAGTGATAGCCATAGTGGTGCCCATAGTGGTGCCCATAGTGGTGCCCATAGTGGTGGCGGTGCTGGCTAGCAGTGGTGCCCTTACAGTGACGGCGGTGCTAGTGGTGCTCACTGGGAGAGAGAGAGAGAGAGAGAGAGAGAGAGTACAGTACAGTAAGCCTCACACACACAGAGGTGGAGAGGGAGGGAGAGAGAGTGGTGGTAAATAGTGGTGCTGTGGTGGTGGTGGTGGTGGTGGTGGTGGTGGTGCTAGCAGGCTGCTATTACTATAGGGAGAAACAGTACCGAACCACTACTACCGGGATCCATCCAGCAGAATCCCGGCGTCGGCTGCAGAACAACCACCTCCTTCTCTTGGTACAAGCTACAACACCACAGAGAGAAGAGACAGAAGCATTTCTCTCTCTCTTCCTACCCTAGATATATCTCCTCCATTATCTTATTTTGACAATCATTCTCTCTTGAGAGAGATGAGGAGGAGGACGAGGGGCTAGACAGAGGACAGACAGGCAGACAGGGAGAGAGTGATCATGTCTCTTTCTCCCTTAGGCCATGCAGCCAAGCAAGCATCTCCCCAAGAATCTACCTTATAACATTGGACACACAGATAGAGAGAGAGAGATTATTAGGGGAAAAACCCAGCATTGAGAGATATACAGAGGAACATAGGAAAACATAGCATTATTTAAAGAAGAGCTTAGGTTCCTCTCTCTCTAATACGACCTTATATCCACCACCACTGCCTATGCTAATCCCCACGACATCCACCTCTGCTTGTATTAACAAGACATTGACAAGGGATATATGGATTATATGGATTCTGCTATAGCATTCTAGACACTGGAGTTTATCCTAATACTAGGACCACTACTACTACTATACCTCCTCCATACTGACTCTATACCAACACACACACATGGACCTCCAGTGTATAAGCTCCTCCAGGGGAAACCATAGTTACATCATGAGGCCTCAGTGTCCTACTATATAACAACAGCATAATTGTGATAATAATTACCCACCCACCCGCCCCTGGATTCTATACATACCAGGAATTGTGCTTTATATATGCCACTGTGTATAGTGTAGGGCTTTTTCAATGGTGGAGTCGGTGACAGTGGAGAGGAGAGGGGAGGTGGAGGAGGGAGGGAGAGATGGGCAGTAGTAGTACATGTATGCAAGAGTAGGTGCTCTATAGGATTTGTACCTAATAGTGATGGGCTATAGCATATAGCCTCCTCCTGCCACCGTCTGAGACCACCTTGTATGGAGAAATATATATAAATGGTGGCAGCCCTGGTATGGAGAGAGAAGGGGGAGATGCTGGAGGAGGTACGGACTGGAGTATATAGCACGCTGCATTGCCATTGTCATTGCATCGTCAGGGGATTACCGCCGAAATCTTATCTATATACATAGCTATAGCTAGCTATATCTATGGAATGGATTGAAAAGGATGAAGATGATGGTATATTAAATGCCAGACTACTGTCTGTTCCATTTGGCTTGGTGCACGACGAGATGTTGGATATACTATAGCTGGTTCCATACTACTTGATAAAATGTGCAAGAGACATTGAATATCTGACATAGAGTGCAATATGATATATTGCCTAGATAACAGTCTGTTACATCTCAATTGATAACCAGTGAATGATAACATGTTGGATAAGCTACAGTGTGTTTCATTGTATCTGATAAAGAGTGCACAAGGTTACGTTGAATAGTGATATTCGACAAACTACAGTCCATTGCATATGATTTGATAAAGGTGACACATGTGAGGAATATGGAGGAGATGGATGAACAGGAGGAAACCCTGATGGAATAAATACAAAAATATGTGACTCCATAATTATTGGACTCCATGACTCCATAATTTAAGACTCCATAAATCATAGGACTCCATAAAATATAGGACCTTTGATATCATCTTTTACCAAATACGATCAATAGGACCTATTGGAGAAATTGATTTAAAACATATCTAAGTATCATTTTCCCATGAGAAATGAGGAATAAAAAACAGGAGAGTGCAATGCATCCACACAAATTTTACAATGGATATCTAATCATTAATTAACCAAATATTAATTAATGAAATTCTAATCTATACATCCATGTATAGGCAAGATCATAGGTTTCTTGCATATCTCTGAACCTCCTACATGAATTGCTAGATCAGTATTAGTACAATTCTAACCCCCTGATCACAGAGACATACTAAAACACTACATACTCCGATAATCCCCCCCCCCCCCCTGGATTACCACTGTTGTCATTAAGCCGGGGATTAGGCACTGGAGAGTGATGGAGACAACATAGCGTTTATATGGTACCCAGGAATTGGTATTGGTATAATCGATATTGATATGCTTCAGTGAGACCATATATGATACACCGTCAGTATGTGTATTGGATTCTGTATGTCTTATCAATACAGAGGCATTGGATCAGTCAGGGTAGTTTTAATATATTGACGTTGGATTTGTACGTCTGGAGGGAGTGAAGATATCGTGTAGGATCGGTGAAGCTATTTGTATGTTGGATATTAATAATTGCTCTGGCAATTGGGGAGTTTGCATGTGCCACTGCGTATGTTTATTACAGTGTTTTCTGGGATGGATTCAGTTCAAATCTGAAACACAGATTTTTAGCAACATTTTTGTTATCGAAAAATGCAACGATCTTATCGCCAATATCTTGTGTATATGATGGATAAAAACCAAATGCATGATGGGAAAGATTGACGCGTGTGGTATGGAAACACAGATGATATTGACATTGGAGCGCCGATAAATATCTCATGTTGAACATGGCGTGTTTTATATAGATTTTACACTGACATACAACTCCCATAACTCCTTCCGAACCAGGATTCATAATAACGGCAATGCAAATCCCCCTATGATTCCAAATAACACCTCACAGAAAATCTATCCTAATCATATACATTTCACAAACCCAATACCAATCAAAAACAAGCCTCATAATTAAAAAAAACACTTTTTGGAAATAATCACATATTGGAAGGATTCAAATTACATATTAAAAAAATGATTTAGGAATTACTCATCGGAATAATTGGATATTGGTTGGTGTGGAAATCGGCACCAATACAGTGCGGTTGAATGAATACGGATAACATATTGGCGGAATCGATACCAATTATGTGCTTGATACAGTGGTAGTGTCTCTGGTATCAGCAGCTGTGTTAATTAATGATCATCAGGGATTAATCAACACTGGAGGATAATTATTATTCAGCGGATTTGCTTTTGGATTAATTGTTGGTTATTGGTATAACAACTTGGTTAGTTTGATTTCATTGGTGTGTCCTTTATACTTGTATGTTAGGATTAATGGTCAACATTTCTGGTCTGTTTGTGCACTGATGGTGTATAGTCCTGAGGCGTAGAAATGGAGGTTATTAATCCTTTTAGTCTCTACTTATAGCTCCAGGTACCGTTCAAGGTAGTGATTGAGACTATATCTAATCACTTGCAATATAAAGAGAAACGCAGAGATATATTAATTATACAGTCTTGCAATTGTGTACATGTACTGATTACGACCAGGATCACTAAATACCTGAGTTAGACTAGGCAAAATCCACCTAAACATCACTCTTAATACTCCTAGGGGCATTTTTGAGTACAAAGGTCCACCAGCACTTTTCTGGCTAATTTGGGTGTGCTGAATACAAAAATCACTGTTGGACAGCTGAAATCTGACTCCTTCCTTGTCAAAAATTAAAAACAAAAATGGCTGCCATTCATTTTTTAGAAAAATCATAAAACACACATATACAGTCGTGTGATACCTCAAAATAATGGAAATGGAGAGGACAATCCATTTTACACACTTATCTGGATGTCACAGCAATGTGGTTACCATGACAACCAAATAATCCACACATAATGTGTTTTTCACTCATTTCTGAGAAAAATCATAAAAAAACACATATATGGTCATGTGATACCTCAAAATGTTGGTAATGCAGGGGGGAATCCATTTCTGATATTCACATTGTTGTAAGGACATGTCATAGCATATTAGAGCATATCATAGCAAAACAATCTGAATGAAAAGTCCATACATTTCTGACTATAACATCATAGTTCAACCGGTTGAAGAACTGCCTTGTGTATGGTGCCTATGCACCTAAGTAGTACATCAATCTGATTGAATGCAATATCCTTCTTCTAAACTCTCCCTATATGCTAACAGAAGGCTATAGATTCATGGAGGCAATTCAGAGACTAGAAATTTATACAATGTACAAAATCAGAGGTACAGAGAAATGCACCAACAATCGAAATGACAAAAGTGCCCACCATCCAAGCACCTGCCCATGGAGTGGACACACTTAACACTGAGGTGCATGTATGTGTCAGAGCAACTTGGCCAGTATTATACTGTAATAATGGCTGATCAGGCCTTAGTCGGTTGATGGAACTGAAGTGGCAAACTCCATTATTCCAGAAGAAGGTGTTCATTTGTCTTGGAGGCCTACACATAGCAATGAGCTTTCTGAAACCTATTAGTACTGGCATAGTGCAGGCCTGGGTTATGAGTGACATCTTGGGACAAGGTACATGACTACAACAGGGCTACAATGACTACAACAAGGCATGCACACTCACAAAATCACATACCATGCCCTTTTGGGGATTCTGCTCTGTAATGGCAAGTTCCCTTTTAAGTGCGGGAGGCACCTGTTAAATACCTGAATGGATTACCATCAGGTAATCCCTTCACAGTAATTGGCAGGTGCATCACGACCAAGAGAAATACTGTATTAATTAATATTGATTATTAAATAAGGTTTAACATTAATGAAGTTTAAACCTTGCGCAAGACATTGAGGTATTGGCTTCATCAGGAGAGGTAGTCACGCTTCTAGAGAATGCTGACATAAATCAGCTTCTCTTTGACTTTGCAAATAAGAAAGGAAAAGTGAACATTAACTTTCTGTACTGGTGGCAGAACATGGACATGGTTAGGACTCTTCTATAGCTGATAAGGCCTACTGTGACTTGCACCTCCACATTGAGACCTTCAAGAAGATGGTACCATATTCCATATGGTATGATCATACCAACTATGCAAAGTGGGCTGTCTAGCCACGTTATAAATTTTTATCACCTATCGACAGCCCGACATCTGCTCCCAAGTGGACCCAATCACCCCTCAAGACCCAACTTTGTTGACCATGTGGGTCATTCCTGAAGATCCACACTCCACTGATTAGAGATATCCCCTAATCAGAGCATCCAAAACACTGTTTACAGTCTGTATAACAGTAATCTCCCTTTTAGTATAGACCTATTTCTATACCCAATAATTAGTCAAACTCTGGATTAATTAGTTTATCAATTCCTATGGGATATATCCCATTAAAGATCCCTGATCTGCCTGATGAGCCCATCAAAGGGGCGAAACCATGTAGTGCCAAACACCATCAGTGATGGTGGAGGGGCCCTCCCACCTGTGGATACCTAGCTATGTAACCAAGCTAATGACACCAATAATAAACAACACCTTTTTATTTTTGGTCCATCAATTATATACAGGCGTGGAATATGGGGCCTACATCAATTATTAATTTGGAAAAATAATTTGATTGTAATATCCAATGGTGTTTCTGACATCACACCTGGATACCTGTGCACCTGTCTATGACGTCATAGACCGCAGCGAGGTTGAACAGACCGTCGCCAAGTGAGGGTTCCAATCCTCATTACATGGTAGCAGTACAGAAGGGAGAGGAGGTTGTTTTAGTTTCGTCGCATATATATAACTATGCAAAGTGGGGTTCAGTCTACCTTGCAGAGATGGGCAATCTTCCACTTCATGTACTGACCAAGTTTGAACATGAAAACATCATTGTCACACTTTCTGACAGACAGTTCAACCAGGTAGCTACTGACGATGCACTGTAGTGGATCAACAAAGTAGGGAAAGATGCTGGTAGAATTATAGGCATCACCAAAACTAGATCGGCTCTGATCAGAGGGGCACTCTCCTATAATCTCTGTTCCCACGTCAGCATCACTGTATATGCCAACTACAATGTTGAGAAGAATGGCATTGTTGTCAATGAAAGTCAGCCAAACCATATGGAAAGAGATAAGAAGGATCAGGATCATGACCAACTTGCTAATCTTGGCTTCTTCTCTGCAATGGAATTCTTACATAATCTGTCAAACAAAGATCTTGTGACAATTGCTATTCAGGATGCAAGTACAGTATATCCCAGGGGCCAGAGACAATTAGAAACATCTGTGTCAATGAGGCTGATCAAAACACCTGAAACCTTCAATGATCCAATGGTGAGGAATAATACCCTTACTTTCAGTTGCTTCTACAAAATCAAGAAAAAGGGAAAGACAAAGGATAAAAACATCATTCTTAAAGCAGATTGTAACATTATGCAAAGAATATGTAGCTGGAAGAGAGTTGGATTGGAAAAAGTATTAGAACATTCTCTCCGGCAGAAGACAATGATAATCTACAAACTGGTAATGAAGCCATCTTGATTCATTGACTAAATGAAAATATCATCCCCTGTCCATCTCAGGTCAGGCATTAATCAATGCACTTGGAAACCGGATGGAGCCACCACCTTTAAGGATTACACTTATGTCTTTACTGATACTGTACTTAAAGTTGGAAATGCATTTGGAAGAATTGATATATTATTTGACCAGTCCAAAGACATTACTATCAAAGCACAGTCAGGAAAGCACCACCAAAAACTTTTAGAATGTGCTGGTCAGAAGTTGATTGTTATCAGTGGTAGCTTTCCCAATGGAGAGGTGAAAAGTACCATTCTCCTTGACCTTGGTCATCTGGTAGCAGAGCATGAAGAAGCAGACACCAGACTCCATGCCATCCATTCTTCTTCAAAATTATATAAGTGCATGAGGTTATACACAATATCCCTGAAGGTTCCCGCTAGCATTTTCCTCCTTTCCATACCATAAGAAGGTCAGACACAACATCATTCATAGCAAACCACAGACAACAAACCCATGTGTTTCTTGAACACCATGACTTACTAGGAGCAAACTGGAACTCAGCCAAGATATGGTATCTTTAGTTGAGAAGTTCTTGTGCTATGTATAAAAGATACGAGGAGCAACATCAATTGCAATAATGCAAGATTACTTCTGTTTGAAAAACTGAATAAGACAGAAGTGTTGCCATCCACTGCTGATGCACTGATGCTGCAAACTCAATGTGCCCATTACTAAGCCCTGGTTTAGAATTTTGCCCATATGGCTTATCCTTACATTCCTGACCCCTGATACAACACTTTATGAAGGTTGGCTTGTAACCATTTCACTGTACCTCTGATTTTGTACATTGTATATATTTCTAAAGATGTCTCTGTCTCTGAATTGCCTTCATGAATCTATATCCTTCATAGCAATATTGATATGCCAAGTATGCCATGTACTACTTAGGTTTACAGGCACCATACACAAGGCAGTTCTTCAACTGGTTGAACTATGATGTTATGTGGTTATAGCCAGAAATGTATGGACTTTTTATTCAGATTGTTTTGCTATGATATGCTCTAATATGCTATGACATGTCCTTACAACAATGTGAATATCAGAAATGGATTCCCCCCTGCATTACCAACATTTTGAGGTATCACATGACCATATATGTATTTTTTTATGATTTTTCTCAGAAACACATTATGTGTGGATATTTGGTTGTCATGGTAACCACATTGCTGTGACATCCAGATAAGTGTGTAAAATGGATTGTCCTCTCCATTTCCATTATTTTGAGGTATCACACGACTATATATGTGTGTTTTATGATTTTTCTAAAAAATGAATGGCAGCCATTTTTGTTTTTAATTTTTGACAAGGAAGGAGTCAGATTTCAGCTGTCCAACAGTGATTTTCGTGTTCAGCACACCCAAATTAGCCAGAAAAGTGCTGGTGGACCTTTGTACTCAAAAATGCCCCTAGGATTGAGAATTTCTCATCTGTTTCCCAGTCTAAGTTCTTGAAACGTTTGAAAAATATTATGTATAATACTATAGTGTCCAACATTGGGTGAGAAAGTGTATAATACTATAGTATCCAACACTGGGTGTATAATACTATAGTATCCAACACTGGGTGTATAATACTATAGTATCCAACACTGGGTGTATAATACTATAGTATCCAACACTGGGTGTATAATACTATAGTATCCAACACTGGGTGTATAATACTATAGTATCCAACACTGGGTGTATAATACTATAGTATCCAACACTGGGTGTATAATACTATAGTATCCAACACTGGGTGTATAATACTATAGTATCCAACACTGGGTGTATAATACTATAGTATCCAACACTGGGTGTATAATACTATAGTATCCAACACTGGGTGTATAATACTATAGTATCCAACACTGGGTGTATAATACTATAGTATCCAACATTGGGTGTATAATACTATAGTATTCAACACTGGGTGTATAATACTATAGTATTCAACACTGGGTGTATAATACTATAGTGTATCCAACACTGGGTGTATAATACTATAGTATCCAACACTGGGTGTATAATACTATAGTATCCAACACTGGGTGTATAATACTATAGTATCCAACACTGGGTGTATAATACTATAGTATCCAACACTGGGTGTATAATACTATAGTATCCAACACTGGGTGTATAATACTATAGTATCCAACACTGGGTGTATAATACTATAGTATCCAACACTGGGTGTATAATACTATAGTATCCAACACTGGGTGTATAATACTATAGTATCCAACACTGGGTGTATAATACTATAGTATCCAACACTGGGTGTATAATACTATAGTATCCAACACTGGGTGTATAATACTATAGTATCCAACACTGGGTGTATAATACTATAGTATCCAACACTGGGTGTATAATACTATAGTATCCAACACTGGGTGCATAATACTATAGTATCCAACACTGGGTGTATAATACTATAGTATCCAACACTGGGTGAGAAGGTGTATTACAGTGTATTATACTACACTGTAGGGAGGTAGATAGCGGTACTACTGACTGTGGAAGGGCTTCTCCAGCAGGAGAAGTTCTGGATGCTTGATTCTCTATAGTCCTGCTGGTGTTGCTATGGTGATGAGGGAAATAATGAGTGGTGACCGCCACCTTGATACAGCAGTATAGGCGTATGCTGCATCCACCGCCTCCTCCTCCTCCTCCTCCTCCACCAGCCGGCTCTGCCATTATGTCTCTAGACTAATGCTCTAGCCTTTTTATATTATCTCTTAAAGATGTAGTGGCAGCTAATGTTACTCATGTTGTGACTTATAGGACTGGATTTATCAATATTCTGCTGGTGGTATGTGTTTATACATGAATTTGAAGTCCAATCACTGAGAGGAAACTGAGACCTGTGAGCGAGTGAAGTTATTGCATACAAGATTTGAGATGTGTTTTAGGAAAATGAGTCATAAGTCGCAAAAAATAGATTTTGAGATATCACCATATTTGAAAAGATGAGATTAAGCTGATTCTAATGATAGTAAACAGTCTAATAATCTATTAAATATTTCTAGATTTTAAGTTTGATATTTTCGTTTTTGAAAAAAATGTTTAAAATATTCCTGGGGGTCAATAAACAGTAAAATAAGTAAATGTAATCCATATGAGGACCTTCAAAACGAAAGGATATATTACATAGATTGTTCTGATATTTGATACCTCGATTGATATAGCTATAAGTGATCAACCCACCAAGAATTAGAACATTCCAATAATGAGATATTGTGAAAAAAACACTTTGAAAAATATCAATTTTGCGACTTATGACTCATTTTCCTGAAACACATCACATTTGGGTGGGTCCTCCAAATACAAATTAAGACGTTTTGGAAGTCCTTAAGCAAAAACGATGGACCAAATCCTCCAAAATATTGGTGAAATGACTTTTTGATGGGTTGGAAAAGTACACACAGTTAAACATGTTCAGTTCTTAGGAGGCTTTCCCTCAGTTTGAAGGACTCTCTCAACTCTGAGCCTAGACTGTGAGAGGCTTTCCCTCAGTTTGAAGGGACTCTCTCAACTCTGAGCCTAGACTGTGAGAGGTTTTCCCTCAGTTTGAAGGGACTCTCTCAACTCTGAGCCTAGACTGTGAGAGGCTTTCCCTTAGTTTGAAGGGACTCTCAACTCTGAGCCTAGACTGTGAGAGGCTTTCCCTTAGTTTGAAGGGGCTCTCAACTCTGAGCCTAGACTGTGAGAGGTTTTCCCTTAGTTTGAAGGGACTCTCTCAACTCTGAGCCTAGACTGTGAGAGGCTTTCCCTAAGTTTGAAGGGACTCTCAACTCTGAGCCTAGACTGTGAGAGGCTTTCCCTTAGTTTGAAGGGACTCTCTCAACTCTGAGCCTAGACTGTGAGAGGCTTTCCCTCAGTTTGAAGGGACTCTCTCAACTCTGAGCCTAGACTGTGAGAGGTTTTCCCTTAGTTTGAAGAGACTCTAAACTTTCAGCCTATAGACTGCGAGAGGCTTTCCCTAAGTTTGAGGGGCCCTCACCTCTGAGCCTAGACTGTGAGAGGCTTTCCCTCAGTTTGAAGGACCCTCTAAACTCTGAGCCTAGACTGTGAGAGGTTTTCCCTTAGTTTGAAGGGACTCTAAACTTTCAGCCTATAGACTGCGAGAGGCTTTCCCTAAGTTTGAGGGGCCCTCACCTTTGAGCCTAGACTGTGAGAGGCTTTCCCTCAGTTTGAAGGACCCTCTAAACTCTGAGCCTAGACTGTGAGAGGTTTTCTCTTAGTTTGAAGGGACTCTCAACTCTGATCGAGCCTAGACTGCGAAAGGCTTTCCCTAAGTTTGAAGGGACTCTCAACTCTGAACCTAGACTGCGAGAGGCTTTCCCTAAGTTTGAAGGGACTCTCAACTCTGAGCCTAGACTGCAAGAGGCTTTCCCTAAGTTTGAAGGGACTCTCAACTCTAATCAAGCCTAGACTGCGAGAGGCTTTCCCTCAGTTTGAAGGGAATCTCTCGACTCTGGGCCTAGATGTCCCATCCTCTTTCCCTCCATTTGAAGGGATTCTCAACTCTGAGCCTAGAATGGAAGGCAAATTATCCCCTTCTGGCGACCTCACCCATACCTTTTATTGTCACTATTAGTCAATTTCATGGAACAGGAATTGTGGTAATTGGAAAGCTTTTATTGTAATAATCTCCACCCGTCAAACAGCAAATGGAAGTGGAATCAATCAAATTGAATTAAATAAAACATTTATTGATCATTTTGAATTAAATAAAACATTTATCGACCATTTATTCTCACCGGAGACATCTCCGCTATAATTTTACTGTACTATTGGGGAATGTTTCGTTAATAGAAACCTCATAAAATCACACTCGGCTTTAAAGTTTATAGCATTATACATTTTAATTGCATTTACTTTTTTTTAATTTTTTTTTAAAGATTTTATTTCAACTTGGTAACCGACTCCCCTTTTCGGGGTTAGTTCTGTCGGGCCAAGCCTTTCAAATATCTATTTACATATTTATCCATGTTGCTATATTGTCTGGTAGAATGCCTATTTACATTATATACAATCAGTTACTATATGTCATTTCTTTGTTGATGAATTATGTATAGTCTCAGTTTGAGATAGATGATATGTTATAATTTACAATTGACTTCACTGTGCCACTCGGACGTGTTGTGGAGTGTTAGTGTTGTCTGAGGATAAAAGCAAAGTTGACCAGAAGATACTTTAAAAGATGAGGTTAACAGTAATATAATAATAATAATAAATAATAATAGACATTAAGATCCTCAAAGAGAAATCAGGAAAAACTTAGGGAAAAGGTGTGTTTTTTTAAAAATATACTACCTGAAAAGCACATTGCATTTCTAATTTATCTCTAGAATGCTATGTTGAATTACATATGAAACCTTAGATAGGTAGACATATTAAGAAATTAATTAAAAGAAATTAATTAAAAATTATAGCGGTGCTTGTTAATAGATGATATACAAAGAATTTTTTAGATACATTGACAGCCTGGTTGGTTAATTCTTTCCAAAATCTAAATATATATTTGTTATTTAATATATAAACCACCCACCACATGTTATTCTTATAACAATGAAATATCCCAGGATCCAGGCTGTTCCCTGAGTCTGTCTCAAAATTGGGGCACTAGAAATGCCCCAATTAAATGACGGATCCAATGAGGGATGTGCGTCTATTAATAGATCTTACGTAATCCTCGCGGCGTCTGGTTTACATGGAGATAAGGCAGTTATCTGTCCCAGGGTACTAGTTACTCCCTCTGTTATCTGTAATGGGAATCAAGATAAGGGAGAAGGAGGAGGGCATTAAGACGCAGGGGTAGGTGGGCGGGGGAGGGAGGTTGATAGAAGAGCCGGAGATGGAGGGAGGGAGAGGAGGTAAGAGGAAAGCGGAGGAAGTGGAAGAGAGGAGGAGGAGAAGGGGGAGATGGAGAACGAGGAGGAGAAGGAAGAGGAGGAGAAGGTGGAGAATGAGGAGGAGAAGGGTGGAGGGTTGATAGAAGAGCTGGAGATGGAGGGAGGAAGAGGATGTAAGAGGAAAGCGGAGGAGGAGGAGAGGAGAAAGAAAGGGGCGAGAAGTAGGAGGGGGTGGAGAACAATTAAGGGGAAGGAGAAAGAAAGAAGAGAAGAGGGAGGAAAGAAGATGGGAGAGGACGACAACGAAAGAGCAGAGAAAGGGAAGAGGAACGGGAAAAGAAAGGAGGAGAAGGAGGTAGAGAAGGATGAGTGGGAGAGAAAGGGGAAGGAGGAGGAGATGAGGAAGAGGACAGAGAAGAAGGGTAAAAAGGAAGAGGAGAATTATAGGGCAATTCCACCAGAGAGAAAAACAGCGCCGACAAATTTTGTTGTTGCCCACTAATTTGTTGCAATAAATATCCATACGGAAACAGCAGTTTCCAGAGAATGTGGCAACACATCTGACACTCCACCATTTGCGTTTTCATTGCAAACATGAAATGAACTGATGTTAGTGGGCAACAAAATAAATTGTCACCGCAGTTTTTCCTCTAGTGGAGTTCCGCTATTAGAATGATGTTTGTGTGTGTGTGTGGGGGGGGGGAGGATGGCGATGTGGGGGAATGAAGAGATGAATAGGAATGAGGAGGAGCAGGAGAATGAGGAGGGGAAAGAAGAAAGAATAGGAGAGGAAAAGGAAGAGTAGGGGGAGCTGGAAGAGAGGGACATTACATGGGAGGATGGGGAGATGAGGGTTCCTTCCAGCTCCGTTATCCCTGTGGATCTAACAACATATAGTATTCTCTTCATGACAGAGAATAATTCCATGTTACATGTATTTATATCACAACTTAGCTTAGCTACCACCTCGAGAACATGCCGATTTTGTGAGAGAAAACACACATTATATACATTTCTAAAGTCAATCAATCGGTGAGAAATAGAATGAAACCTCTCAGCTCAGAGCTGTTCTTCCCAGGTACCCTTTGGCATATGTGATCCGTTTCAGGAAAATAAGTCATAAGCCGCAAAAATGATATTTAACAAAGCGTTTTTATCACAAGATTTCTTTATTGGAATGTTCTGATTTTTAGAGGGTTTAGCACTTATAATCATATAAGTCTGTGTAACAAATTTGAGGACATTGTATTAAATATACCCTTGCGTTTTGAAGGCCTTCGTATGGAGTACATTTAGTTACTTTACTGGTAGGTACCTATCCAGAAACATTGAAAACTTTTTAAAAAAAAGTTAAAAATATCAAACTTAAAATATAGAAATACATATTAGGTGTCATAGTGTTTACTATCATTGGAATCGGTTTGATCTCATCTTTTCAAATATGGTGATATCTCAAAATCCATTTTTTGCTACTTTTGACTCATTTTCCTAAAACGGATCACATCTAACAATTATGTAAAAATACAGACTAAAATAGTTAACAATAAGGTTACAAAATTAGATATTATTAACGATACATGTGATTAATGGAGAAGCAAAGGCACTTGTTAAGTTCTATGTAAACAATGTCGGGGGGGGGGGGGGATGATGACACAAGGTAATTTCACCATTTAAACATGGTAGCTTTGATATTAACATGGAATATAAACTTGTGGCTGTGAAATAGTGTATCAGACACACTTGGAGTGTAAATGTGTGTATCATTGCTTGTGGCTTTGCCACTCATGATGATACATCCATTTACACTCCTCATGCATCAATACACAATCATTTGTTGCATTCCATATATATTGGTCAGATCTTCGGAAAATGTACAATTGGCAGCTCTACAAATTTAGGAAATTTTGCTAAATTCGACTGAAAAATGATGAAAGCCGGGTATATCTGAGTATATTTGGTGTCGCGTTGATTTATAGTAAGTGTTTTGCTATGTTAAACTGCATTTTGAAGCTCATTTCACATTTCTGTCTTAAATGTGGGTTATTTAAGAGAATTAGTGAATTAATATAAAATTGTCAATATGATGATACCCATCTCAATCTTTTCACTAATAACGTACCAATATTCACAAAAGAAGCATGACTCCATTTGTCATTCTGAATGCAGGACTATTACCTGGCTTTATCTCCATCACACTCTGGGCGATAATAAGAAGAGTTATGGCAGGAAGATGCCACAGGTTGCCACCAGGTATCGCTGGTGTGGAGGCACAAGTGGCGCCACCACACGTGCCCCAGTAAAACAATGTAGAAGGTGGGGAGGTGGTGTGAGGGGAAGGTGTGAGCATGCGCCTTGTGACTTTAGTCCTATTAGCACCGAATATCGCCCACCCGCACCCACCCACCCACCCTCCCTCTCTGGCACTATAGCTCTCCTCAGTCTATTATAGCTTTTTAACGTAAATTGGGAAATGGGGAATTTATCTAAGCTAACGTAATTCTGATTTGTCTCCTGCAAGTCTTCAGTATTTGTTTTAAAAACAGTATAACTATTTTTTAAGAGATAGAGAGCGGGGGTAAGAGAGGGTGAGAGAGACAGATGGGGGAGAGGACAGTGACAGGGGGAGTGGAGAGATAGGGGGATAGGGAGTGGGGTTAGAGAGGGAGATAAAGGGTGAGAGACAGAGAAAGGGAGTGGGGAGACAGGGACAGAGGGGAAGACAGGAAGACAGAGTTTCGGAAGGGGTGAGAAGCATATTGGTATATAATCAGAGCTGCTATACCAGTCTGGAAAAGAAGTGATTTCAGCATCGTCTTCGAAGCGTAACTTTTCCAGGGGGCATTTCAGTCAATTTCACAGGTCTTACTTTCCTAACATCCAAGATGTGAAATCTGTCTGGCACTGATGTCTACAGATCTCCCCAGTAAATTATCCCTTCGGAAGAAAATTGGGAAGTGGGTAATTTATCTAAGCTTAGTTCTGTAATTCATATTTGTATCCTGCAAGTTTTCAATTTTTGTATTGCAATCAGTATTTGTGAAGAGATAGAGAAGGTGTGGGGTGGCCGAGTGCTGGGTCAGCCCAGTGGCATGAACATGTCGGTTTGATCCTTGGCGCGGCTACAATTTCAGCTCCTCCCCCCAGGTACTAGAGCAAGACCACTATTGTGGTGACAGATTGGAAAATAAGAGGAAGACAGAGGGGTGGGGGGGGGGGGGGGGAGACAGTAAGAGGGGAAGAGGAGAAGAGAGGGAATGTTTTGTCCCCAATCGGTAAGGATATCCAAGAAAAAAGGTAATCAAGAAAGGCATGTTCGGGAAGACCTCCTCTTGAGAAGAACGTAACCTCTTTGTCAAACACCTTATGGCAAATAAAGAATTATCTTATCTTATCTATCTTATCTTAATAGTAAATATCCAACATATCCAACACTTTTCTTTTTCTAATATCACTTTTCTTTTTTAAAGATATTCCAACACATATTCAATGACTTATGGATATCTTAATATCCAAAGAGATACTATCTTGGATTTGGGATATTCTTTCTGTTACCAAGATATCTAAAATATGCCTGAGTGACTCCCTCATTTGTATATACTACTAAGTGGTGTTTGACTATTAGTTAGTAGACTAGCACTAAGTCCTATCTTTCTTATGCCAGAGTCAGTTGCTCATTTTCATATACTACTATGTGGTGTCTGAGTAGTGGCCAGTAGACTAGCACTAAGTCCCTTAGGCTATTCTCATAGACCAGAAATCGGACCAAAGTGAAGTTGGTTATTATATGATACATTTCATTTTCAATTAAAGAATAATAAGTTTAACAATAATTGTTTTCTAGGTAATGCCCAAGAAATAGTGGTTGTGTGTGGATGAATTGCATTTGTTTGTATATATTGATATTTTCTAAATTATAAAAATAATCAAGCTGTGCAAGTCTATCCATGACCATTAGGACAGAGGCGATAAAGGAGCCAATCCTAATGGTAATAATTGAAAAGGAATGTGTCATTACAACTGATGACACAGAACATAGGTAATAGGGGAGTGGTATGGGGAGAGAAGACAGGGACAGACTATAGAGAGAGGGAGAGGAGGAGAGAGAGGGGTAGAGAGTGAGACAGACAGAGAGGGATACAGAGAAATAGGGCCATCAGGACAGAATAATGTGCATAGAATAATGTCTATACTACCTCACAATGATCTATAGGCACTGCCGAGGTCATACAGGGAAGGAGCGACAGATGGAGAGAGAGGAGAGAGAGGAGAGTGAGAGAGGAGAGAGAAAGGGGCGATAGTAAGGCAGAGAGAGAGGGGTAGGGAGTGAGACAAGACAGAGAGGGATACAGAGAAATAGGGCCATCAGGACAGAATAATGTGCATAGAGTAATGTCTATACTACCTCACAATGATCTATAGCCAGGTCACGCACGGAGAGAGGACAGAGACTATAGACTATAGAGAGAGGGAGAGCGAGGGAGAGAGAGGGGGGGAGGGAGAGGAGGGGAGAGGGGGAGAGGAGGAGAGAGAGGGAGAGGAGGAGAGAGATGGAGAGAGAGGGGTAGGGAGTGACACAGAGACAGGGAAATAGGTAGTGGGTAGAGAGAGGTATCAAGACAGAATAATGTGCATACAATAATGTCTATACTACCTCACAATGATCTATAGCCAGTGCCGAGGTCACACACAGTGAGAGTGTTTGGATGGCGTGAGTCAGTAAATATTATGCTCCCAGGAGGGGCTCACAACTCCAGGGCTGAGGCTGACCTAATTAGTGGCAACCCGGGACACAGGCGGGCATCTCCTGTATATGGGTCAGACTGACCTAATTCTTCCAAATGATGCCACAATGTGTGATGTGTCACAGGAAAATGAGTGATGTTGCAAAAAAATGGATTTTGAGATACCACTTTTTTTTTAAATGTTTTTTTTTGCCAGACATTTAACACAACATCAAAATACGCATAACCAACTATCGGGTGTTTTCGTGCGTTGCCTTATATCATCACCGAAAAATACAAACAAGATTCCGTATTTCTATATATATATACCATCTTATTATATACGCGTTGCCGTTGAAACAACGTATTGTAGAGTTGTATACGTTGTGTGCGTATACAACTCCACGCTCTGAGTTGTGCCGTATACAACTCCACGCTCTGAGTGGCCTACCGAAGGCGCCTCTGACAGCGTAGGCTCAACTGACAGGAATCACGCCATTTGGCTGATCAGCTGTGAACGTAGGCAGAATGGGAGGCAGAACGGTGAAATAAAGATCAAAAGAAGGAAATAAAGTAAAATACTTTCATCTTTATTAAGGTATAATCCTCTGTTAAAGCATTACTGTGGTTTTAAAACTATCTAAAACTGTGAAAAGGATGAAAATTGATTAAAAAACGGGAGCGATTTTCCCGCAGTGGCCCACTGACAACAACTGACAACAAACAGCAGATCGTCGTAACTTCCAAAGTAGCTAGAGGTGTCATATATATTTCAAATGAATTAATAAACTAAAATCCTTTCATCTTTATCAAGGTCTACCCTTTATAGAAGTATAATTTTATTTTTTAAGAATCTAAAGCTGTGAAAGTGTTCAAAATTGATTTGGAAATGTGAGCTATTTTTCCCTGGGTTTCCCCTGGGTTTCCCTCGCCGTGATGCCCGATAGAACAGCGTGATGCATAGTCCTAGGCCTACTCACAAAAATACATGATCAAACATCATATATATAGCTGTAATTTGATAATATTTCTACAAAATATACATTGTTTAACCTTATATAAAGCATATATAATAAATCAGATAACTAACTCGTTGGTTGAAGGATTGTGAATATTGCACTCGTTGCTGCGCAACTCGTGCAATATTCACAATCTTTCAACCAACTCGTTAGTTATCCTGTATATATTTAACTAATTGAGATTAGGCAGATTCTAAAGTTTCATTTTCCCCCAATTTGCAGCAGACCCATTGTACATTCCTGGTGACTTATCTCAGCCCCAAAATGTAGTGATGCAACGGTTGTTTTTTATTCAAAAATCCGTTTTTGTTTTGAAAACTTCCAAACATTGTGAAAATCCACAAGTCAAACTCATTTTTTT
The DNA here is from genome assembly GCA_942159475.1 of Sthenelais limicola. NCBI lineage: Eukaryota > Metazoa > Annelida > Polychaeta > Phyllodocida > Sigalionidae > Sthenelais > Sthenelais limicola. Next base: position 16,288,833 of record OW804098.1, read on the forward strand.
ATCTAACTCTAGGTTATTTAGGAGGATTGGTAAAGGCGGTGACTTTCTGGTGACTTCACCCATAGGCCTACATTGATGGGCTTTATCTCTCCCTTAAAGTTACACTCTCAGCTATCGTCGGTCAAAAACTGAACATTTTCTACTTCTTAATTGTTCCATTCTATTCCAACCTCAATCTCAAAGTCATTTGACCAAAATTTTGGAGGATTTTGTCCAGTTGTTTCTGCTACACGGTTTCTAAAATGTCCTCATTTATATTTGATGGACCCGCCTGAATCCTTTCATGTGATGACTTCACTTATTATCGCTCACTGGCGGCAATTTTCTCTCAGTGGTTAGGCTTCAAATTCCTGTATGAACATATAACAGCAGCAGAATATAGGCCCAATTTTTGTGTATATTTGTAATAATACTAGGTCTTATAAAATGAGTTTGATGGTGAATCTATGACTGAGAGTAATGATCAGTATAGGTCCAAACCCTCAGATCAGATAAGAATGGTATTCCAGTGATTGGACGCCTACTTCGCTAATCGGTTTCCTGACCTAGGGCTCGGCGTTCTACTATTCTACTTCTTGTATAAACATATAACAGCAGCAGAATATTGTCTTATATGTCCTATTCTTTTGCGTGTACATTAATTTTTGTACTAATGCTAGAGTGTATAAAATAAGCCAGTTTGATGGTGAATCTATGAGGGTCAGATTTTCAGAAAATGTACAATTGGCAGCTGTATATATTTAGTAAATTCTGCTAAATTAAGCTGCAATTTGGTCAATACTAGGTAAATTCGAGTATATTTGGCATTGCATTGATTCTAGCAATCTGTTTGGTTAGGTTGAACTGTATTTTGAACTGTATTTTGGTCTGAAATTCGGGTTATTTGAGAGGATTGTTGAAGGTGAATTGTACATTTCCTGAAAATCTGACCCATGAGTGAGTAATGAAGAAGTGCCAGTTGGTTCCCGCGCTAATAACTATTGTCTTTCAATGGGAGCAGACGACAATTAGACGTGGCGGCTGTGTAAAGTGAGCGCCAAGTTAATTAGTGTCCAACGTCCCGGGGTGCGGCCGGTGTAGCGGGTATTAATGGCCTGGACACTCGATAGCCAATATCTACACCTAGGTGGGGCCGGTGTGCTTATAGTGGTCTGGACACTCTATAGGGGATTTGCACGTGTCACTGCGCATATCTGTTGGGTCAGATTTTCAGAAAATGTGCAATTGGCAGCTCTACATTTTTAGTAATTTCTGCTAAATTCTGTTAAAAAACGATAAATTTAGGGTATATCTGAGTATATTTGGTATTGCATTGATTTAAAGTATCAGTTCTGTGATGTTGAACTGGATTTTGAAGCTCACACCTGTCTTAAAAGGGTTATTGGAGAGGATTGATGAAGGCGAATTGTACATTTTCTGAAAATCTGACCCTGTTATAGTGCATCATGGGATGGATTTTGTTGAAATCTGACTTACAAATATTTTGCAAGATCTTTATCGAAATTTGCAAGAATGTTTTCATCAATATCAGAGTTTGTATACATGAGCTATGAAAACCAAATGCATGATGGGATAGATGGGGACTTGTGCCATGGACACATGTATAATACATGGATATTGACATTAGAGCATTAATAAATAGTCCATGCTGAACATAGCATGTTTTCTATAGATTTTAGACTGTACCATAAGTCCCATAATTCCATGCGAATCAAGATTCAAAATGGCGGCTATGCAACTCCCCTATTTAGTAAATAACAGGAGAGGGGGAATGAAAGGAATAGCAGCAGTAAGGAAAAGTAAAGGAAATGTTCGAGAAGAAAGAAAGGAAACTATATAAATTAGAGAGTATCTCAGATCAGATAAGAATGGTTTGTCAGTGATTGGACGCCTACTGCGCTATAGCATTTTGGGCCCTGGAGTAGGTGTCTTAATGGGATTGTAATGACATTTTGCAGTCTGTATAGCGAGATGCTTTCCCTCAGTTTGAAGGGACTCTCTCAGCTCTGAGCCTAGACTGAACACAACTTTTCCCTCCCAGAATGCCCTGGAGTCGGCGTCCTAATCACATTAAAATGTTACTTTCTGGTTTTGAGCGAGAGGCTTTGCCTCAGTTTGAAGGGACTCTCTCAGCTCTGAGCCTAGACTGAACACAACTCTTCCATCCCAGAATGCCCTGGAATAGACGTCCTAATCACATTATAATGGCACTTTGCTGGTTTTGAGCAAGAGGCTTTCCCTCAGTTCGAAGGGACTCTCTCAGCTCTGAGCCTAGACTGCCATGCTAAAACACATCCATTGCCGCTAAGCTGGTGGAATCCCCCTATTTACTCTGTTCTATTAGTTAGTTCTAATGACATAATAATAGTATTTTGCGGGTTTTGAGCGCGAGGCTTTCCCTCAGTTTGAAGGGACCCTCTCAGCTCTGAGCCTAGACTGCCATGCTAAACACATCCATGGCCGCTAAGCTGGTAAAATCCCCTTATTTACTCAACCTATTTGTATGGTGGAGGAGGCGGGGAAGAAGAGGGAGTTAAATGGATTTAATTCCATGATGCGATTAGGCCCAAGGACTGTTGGGACAACTTTCCTCTCTAAAACTGGCCGGAACCGGTTTAAATCTGCTCCTCTCCATCGTACAATCACTCGTAACGAGCCGCATCTGATCAGGGGTGATGTGTCACAGAAAAACGAGTCATGAGTTGGTCTTAAACGAACCATCGCTCCAAATTTATATGAAAATGTGTAACAAATAGGAGAGGATAAAATAAACAGGTAGTTTAACTAAGGAGTTGGTTGAAGGAGCGTGAATATTGCATGAAGTAATGTTCTAAGCCACGGAAACCAACAAGTTAGTTAACAGATTTATCATATGTGATGTGTTTCTGGAAAATGAGTCATAAGTCGCAAAAAATTGATTTTGAGATACTATTATATTTGAAAAGATGAGATCAAGCCGATTCCAATGATAGTAAACAGTCTAATAAAATAATAAGTATTTCTAGATTTTAAGTTTGATATTTTCGTTTTTGAAAAAAAAAGTTTCCAATATTTCTGGGGGTCAATAAACAGTAAAGTATAAATGAAGTCCATATGAGGACCTTTAAAACGAAAGGATATATTACATAGATTGTTCTGAAATTTGATACATCGCTTGATATAGCTATCAGTGATCAACCCATCAAAAATTGGAACATTCCAATGATGTGATCTTGTGAAAAAACACTTTGAAAAATATCAATTTTGCGACTTATGACTCATTTTCCTGAAACACATCACATATATGTTGAAAATATCATCAAAATATCAAAATATCGAGTCAGCGGTAATTAATCTTAGTAAAAAAAACCAGATTGGTTGCCATGACAACCCCACGTAACTCACAAGTGAAATACGAACTATGCATAACGGGATATTTTTCCCGACCTAAAAACCACTAAGGCTTAAATGAAATTAGTAGCCCCTGTTTAAATAAAGATATTAAAAACACTCGCAAGAAATGAATTTTGAGATTCCATCATATTTGACAAGATGAGATCAAACAGATTCCAATGATGGTAACCGTTAGTAATTCTTACTAAGGCCAAAAAAAAATAGGTGTGTTTCCGATTTATCTGGCTGAAAACTAGGTTGGGGGGGGGGGGGGGTAATTTTTTGTTTTTTTGTTAATTTTTTTTGTTTGGAAACCACCTCCCAGGAACTGAAAAAAATGTCTTTTTCATAACAATAGTTGTTTTGAACATGGGAAATGTGATTTTTGACAGTTTTGGGTTAGGAAAACCCGTTTTCCTGCGTTTATAAGGTTTTTTGTCAAAAAATCCAAAAAAAGTAAGATATGAAGGGGAAAAAATCAGGTATGGTAAAAAATTTTTTAGGTAGGGTAAGGTTTTTCTAGGTAGGGGGGGTAAATCGGAAACACACCTATTTTTTTTTTCCCTTAATTAAAAAGATAATAACATAATTTATCATATCTAGTTTGCGTATAAGAGGAATATGACTAGAAACAGTTGAAACGATGGAGGAAGAAAGCACTCGCACTGGCAAACTTGCGTCGGCAAACTTGCGCCACCAAACTTGCATCAGCATGACAACGCGCCAGTAATGTACTAGTCCATTACCACGTTACAAGTAATGAGCGGCTGTCGGGCCTCAGTAGTGTATGCGTTAATCACTAGTAATGTACAGTAGTTAAATATATTGCCTTAGGATGGCCTCAGAAACGCCTAGATATTCAGTATAAACTTTTATATGGAACTAAGAGCGCCAAACATCTGAGAGAACAAAGATCAAATCTGTCCCATAAAGAATTCTTCGAAAGTTCACAGACATTGTTAATTAAAAAATTACAGCATTAAGGAGGTAAATAAATACTTATTAAATTATCAAATCAGTATGTAATAAATACCTTATAACACTCTGTATGGTTTGTACTTGGGTCTCGTCAGTTCTCCCAGCGTGTCCCGCCCAGATTAAAAACCTTCATCCATTTGGTATAAAAATTTAACACATTTATTCAGTCTCAATTTCAAATTCCCACTTACACTAAAACAAGAGGAGGAGAAACGTTAAAAAACAAATGCAATAAAAACATCTCTTGAAATCGATGAAAGCACTAAGTGCTTTATCAGTAGATGAGTCAGAGCATCAGAAAATGTACATTTTATTAACCTTCACCAATTCCCTCAGATAACCCAAATTCAAGACACTAATGTGATGGTGTTTTTTGTTTGTTTTTTATTTGGAATCTTTATACAGTTTATCCTTCGTAAAATGACAATTGAATCATAGACAGGCATGTGCAGTGTACAATGAATATTACAAATAATGAAGTTCAATTACATATAGTGTTACACAGCTTAAAGATATATCTGAATATCTTAATAGTGTACAATATATTCAATTCAAATGTACAATTCGCCTTCACCAATCCTCTCAGGTATCCTACATTTAAGACATAATATCGGGTTCAGAATACAGTTCAACATAACCAAACAGATCTTTACAATATTCAGATACATTCCCTGGTTGAATAACCTTTCTTCCACCGTCTGGGAAGGTCTCTCTAATTCTCTCTCTGTCTCTTAAGTCTCTTACCAGTTCTATCTGCCTCTCTCTCAGTCTCTCCCTCCCTCTCTCTCTCTCTCTCTCTCTCTCTCTCTCTCTCTCTCTCTCTCTCTCTCTGGGTGTCTCTCTCAGACCCTCCCTCTGTCTCTCTCCGTCCCTCTCTGCCTCTCTTTCCGTCCTTCTCTCTCTCTCTCTCTCCCTCTCTTTCTCTGTCTCCCTCCTTCCCTCTCTCTCCCCTCTCTCTCTGTCTCCCTCCTTCCCTCTCTCTCCCCTCTCTCTCTGTCTCCCTCCTTCCCTCTCCCTCCCTCTCTCTCTTATCTCCTCTTTCTCCCCTTCTCCTTCTCTCCCTCTCTCCCCTCTCTCCGCTCTCTCGCTCTCTCTTCCCCTCTCTCTCTCGCTCTCTCCCGCCCCCTCTATCTCTCCATCTATCAAAATTTTTCCAGATTCACAGCTGAATCAGCTTTTAGCAGAATTTACCAAATATTCTCAGCTGAATTAGCAGAATTCACCAATATTTAGAGCTACCAAGTGTACACCTTCTGGCTCCATACCTGCCACGGTTCCACAATGATGGATTGGACCCAGCAGTCTGATAGAACTGTCTGAGACAACTGTCTGGATCCGTCCCAGGACACCGTCCCACTTTCTCACCTTTCCACCAGTCAGCAGATGGATCGAGCCCGTGGGCCAGACAAGCAAATGAATTACAAAATGGAGGCTCATTTAAAAAATCATTAGTAAGACTGTGTCCTCGTTTCTGACCTTTACTTAATCACATGGAGGAGCCCGTGGGTGGGGAAAGATGTGATTAAATTTTAACGAAAACAAGAAAAAGTTTGTTTAGTTCATGTTGTGTTTGTTCAGTCAAGTTTTACCTTCTGTAGACGCTAGTCGCTGCCCAGTCTAGGCCCAAAGATAAGAGAGTCCCTTCAACCGAAGGGAAAGCCTCTCGTCTCAAACCGCAAAGTGCCATTATAAGTCCATTAAGACCACAAAATGTCATTATATTCCCATTAAAACGCTGAGTCCTAGACTAGCAAACCGATTAGCGAAGTAGGCTGACATACCATTCTTATCTGATCTGAGGGTTTGGACCTAGAGTGTGCCCATTCTAATACTAGAATTTTAAAATTATAATTTGTTATTTAGATACATATTATATTCAGCTTTAGATTACAAATGATACAGGAATAATCTTTTGTTTTTGCATCCACACGTTTTGCAGGTAATGGAATCACATAATAGGTAAACATAAAAAATACTTTATACATTTTACTTGGGAATAACATGTCAACTTGAAAAAGTATTTCAATGAAAATACGATGCAAGTAAGGTATCATGGTTTGTGTTAGGTAAATGCTTAGAGTTACTCTAAGGTGAATGCAAGGGCTCTCTCTGACCTTTGACCTAGAATTGACTACTTCCGGTCATGTACTTAAAGCTGTATATTCAGGTAAAGCAGATAATTATCCAACAGAAGGTTGAAGAAAAGAGACAGAGAGCGAGAAAGGGAGAGGGAGGGAGAACGGCGTAGAGAGAAAGATGGAGAGACAGTCACAATATACTGGAAAGAGGGAGAAAGACAGAGAGAGAAGGAGGGAGAAGACAGAGGGAGAGAGAGAGAGGAGACACATAGAGAGACAGAAGAGGGATGTTGGAAAGAGGGAGAAAGACAGAGAGAGAAGGAGGGAGAAGACAGAGGGAGAGAGAGAGAAGGAGACACATAGAGAGACAGAAGAGGGATGTTGGAAAGAGGGAGAAAGACAGAGAGAGAAGGAGGGAGACGACAGAGGGAGAGAGAGAGAGAAGGAGACACATAGAGAGACAGAAGAGGGATGTTGGAAAGAGGGAGAAAGACAGAGAGAGAAGGAGGGAGAAGACAGAGGGAGAGAGAGAGAAGGAGACACATAGAGAGACAGAAGAGGGATGTTGGAAAGAGGGAGAAAGACAGAAAGAAGAAGGGAAAAGACAGAGGGAGGAAAAGACAGAGGGAGGAAAAAAGAGAGATGCTGGAGAGAGGGAGAAAGAGAGAGAAGGAGGGAAAAAACAGAGGGAGGGGCTAGAGAGACGAAGAGAGGAAGCTGGGAAGTGAGAGAGAGGGGGAGAAGACAGAGAGAAACAGAGACCCTCACAGACGGAGGACGAAAACTTGATAAAAGGTTCTGTAACTGTGTATCGAGGTGGGTAAATATCGTATTTATACCAAGGGGTCCGGTGGTTATTGGTAGTTGAACTGATGTGAGGTTGGAAATAAAACCCTTGTGTTATGGTTTTAATGATTTTATTCCACAAGCTTTCGGGCTGGTTTGCCCTTCTTCAGGTGATTAGGTATACATACAGGTATGTAAAAAGATGTAGTGACAGGTATGGTGATTTACATGGTTCTGTCCGCACAGAATGTCATGGGTGGTTTCTGGCCGCAGTGAATGTAAAAAAAATTGTGTACATATACAATATGATAGAATAACAAGGATACGATGTTAGTATAGAGCAAGTGGTTTTCAATAATTTTCTATGTTTAAATTTATGTGATAATTACCAGAAAGTATTGGTAAGTTATTCGGGGGAATACTGGTGCCCCTTAGATATGAGAAGCTGGGTTCTGTAACTAACAGAGAGATAAGGCATCTGGAGGAGGGGGTGTGGGGCTGGGGGGGGGGGGGACAGGAGAAGGACAAGTTGTGAATGAGCTCCTCTTATGTCATTGAACTGCTCTTGAGGCTTACATCAAGCAGCTCCTACAACTCCTCTAACAAATGCTCGGCTACAGTCCTGCCAACTCTCGTTGACCCTTTCAGTTTCATGTCGATCTAGTGCCTACCGCTCTCTGCTTAGACACACAATATGTGATGTGTTTCAGGAAAATGAGTCATAAGTCGCAAAATTGATATTTTTCAAAGTGTTTTTTTCACAAGATCACATCATTGGAATGTTCTGATTTTTGAAGAATTCATCACCTATAGCTATATGAATTGATGTATTAAATTTCAGGACAATCTATGTAATATATCCTTTAGTTTTAAGGTCCTCATATGGACTACATTTAGTTGCTTTACTGTTTATTGACCCCCAGAAATATTGGAAACTTTTTTTTTCACAAACGAAAATATCAAACTTAAAATCTAGAAATACTTATTAGATTATTAGACTGTTTACTATCATCGGAATCGGACTGATCTCATCTTTTCAAATATAATGGCATCTCAAAATCTAATTTTTGCGACTTATGACTCATTTTCCTGAAACACATCACATATGGCTGCCAGTGGAGAGTTAGCCACTGACTGGGGTTGACATCATGTGAACACTATGTATAATTGATTGTCAATTAATTCTTCCTCGGTCTCAGTGTTAGATTGTACGGACTGTAAGCTTGTGTTAGCTGTAGTCAGAGTTAAGCCTATTCTGATCTGATTGACAAGCTCTATTATGTAATGTCTCCTCCCCATTACCATGGAGGAACTGAGAATGTCTTAATTGATGGATCATGGGATTACTGGTTAATCCCCGAGAGCTCAGTGCACAAGATGGATTCTAACACTTTGAGTCTCTGTGTGTTTAGGAAAAGCCACTTTTTAACTATTTGTGATGTATTTCAGGAAAATGAGTCATAAGTCGCAAAATTGATATTTTTCAAATCGTTTTTTTCACAAGATCACATCATTGGAATCTTCTGATTTTTGGAGAATGTGTCACTTATAGTTATGTCAATCGATGTATCAAATTACAAGACAATCTATGTAATATATCCATTCATTTCAAAAGTCCTCATATGGACTTCATTTAGTTACTTTACTGTTTAATGACCCCCAGAAATATTGGAAACTTTTTTTTTCAAAAACGAAAATATCAAACTTAAAATCTAGAAATACTTATTATTTTATTTCGTTTACTATCATTGGAATCGGCTTGATCTCGTCGTTTCAAATATAATGGTATCTCAAAATCTATTTTTTGCGACTTATGACTCATTTTCCTGAAACACATCACATTTTTCCTCTGTTATTGGTGGTAGCTTTGGGTAGGACAGGTTCACTGCGAGAAGGTGGTTCTCCGGAGGAGAATGTGATGGGTGAAATCGCCAGAAAATGCACAATTTGTCGTCAGTAATCCTCTGAAATAACACAAATTTAAGACAATAATGATGTTCAGAATTCAGTTTTAACACAAGCAAAGACATTGTTTGAATCAAGGCAATACCAACTATACTCAGATATACCTAGTTTTGACCATTTGTCAGTCTAATTTAGCAGAATTTACTAAATATGTAGATCTGCCAATTGTACATCTTCTCAAAATCTGACCTTGATAGGTGTGGAGACTAGAGAAGTCGTAGTTGATGATTCTGTAGTTTATTGATGAATGAAGTAATGAGCATGCATGGGTACATGTGAAGCTTATATATGGGTCAGATTTTCAGAAAATGTACAATTCGCCTTCACCAATCCTCTCAAATAACCCAAATTTCAGACGAAAATAAAGCTCAAAATACAGTTCAACCTAACAAAACAGATTGCTAGAATCAATGCAATGCCGAATATACTCGAATTTACCTAGTATGGACAAATTTGTCTTATTTAGCAGAATTTACTAAATGTGTACAGTTGCCAATTGTGCATTTTGTGAAAATCTGACCCATATACTGTTGCATGTAAGCAACATACATGCAATGTTTGGAATGTTCTAGTTGGATCCAGAAATTGAGCCTGCTAGATCAATACATGATATTATTTTATTTTCTGTTTTTGTTCTTATAGTTGTCACTGTCAATGACACCACCCACACCCACCCTCCCTCCTCCCATCGCATTATATGGGTCAGATTTTCAGAAAATGTACAATTGGCAGCTCTACACATTTAGGAACTTCTGCTAAATTAGGCTTAAAAATGATGAATACTGGGTATATCTGAGTATATTTGGTATCGCATTGATTTAAAGTATCAGTTCTATTATCTTAAACAGCATCTTGAAGCTCATTCTTGTCTTAAATGTGGGTTATTTGAGAGGATTGGTGAAGGCCAATTGTACATTTTCGGAAAATCTGACCCAGTAGTGGCAGGCAGCGAGAGTAGGGATAGCATGTGGGGTGGTTGAAGCTATGTTAACATTTCGGGAATTTACAACAGGGAGAGAGTGCATGAATGTTTTCAAAACAGCATTGCTGGACCATAAATGCAGTAGTTTTTCCAGACAAAAGGGCAGCTAACTAAAATCAAGTTTCCTTTCAGACGAGTAACAGGTAGCAAATTACATGGGAAAACATTGAAAAACATTGCAAACAAGGCCATAAATCTGGGTTGTTCTTTTTTTTTTTTTGTCCAACATCGGATCTTTATTCATAGAGACATTTTATAACATTGGTGTATTGCAACGAATATAACAAATAACAATTGGGTGTCTAGAATTAGACCAAGATTTTACCTTTCTGAATTTACTTTACATTGACAAGAGAAGGGTTATCTTTATATTGTACTCGATAGGACTCTTTTTTTGGAACTTTGTGTTCCCTTTTATATTTTTTTGTTAATTTTCATGTTTTCTATTCGCTCTGGTTGCCTGCAAGGCTAGTTTTGCCGCTAGATGGTCCCTCTGTTGATAGAGAGGTTCAAACATTACATGTGCTACTCTTCTGGGTTGTTCTTAGATGGGAGTGGACACTGATGGGTTGGGCAACGTAAGGAATTTAGGAAGTACGCTTATCCGCCTCTTCACAGAGGGCGGGTCAGTCGCGCCTCGTCTAGATCTATCATTTGGATCTTTCCCTCTGGAAAGATCCATGTGATAGATGATGTAATGTACATGAATGTTCTAGATCCCTGATGATGTAATGTACATGAATGTTCTAGATCCCTGATGATGTAATGTACATGAATGTTCTAGATCCCTGATGATCTAATGTACCTGAAGGTTCTCGTTCATGGTCAACATAAGGTTGACATGATTATGTATATTTATAGAATTAATTAAAACCGTTACCTTTATCATTATCAATCATTAATCAGTTAAGATCAGAATGGTATGTCAGTGATTAGACACCTACTTTGCTATTCGATTTCCTGGCCTAGGACTAAGCATTCTAATCAATCATAATACAAGAATAGGTACATTAGAATGATAATTGATGATTTCTTTTCAATCCTAAAGGGCCTATAGATGATTCTCATGCGATTTTGCACCACAGAGGACTCTTTTCCACTAAATTCTGTGAGAATCGCAGGAGAATCGGCTTAGTGGACAAGGCCCTTAAGGATCATTTCTTTCTGCAGTGAGTCAGTGCTTGAAGCGTTGAGGGAAAGAAATGGCGTCTCTCCCTCTCCACCTATAAATAGCATTGACTGAATGGCCTCAAACCTCGTCCTCTTATTCTGCCTCCCGCCTGAAATCTAAATAAATACAATAATTAGACATTTAGATGAAGTAATTAAGTGATTCACTTGACACTGCACTCTCAGCTAACATCGGTAAATAACAAAATATTTTCTACATTTTCTTCCATTCTTTCCCAACCCATCTTAAAGTGATTTGGCCAACATTTTTGAGGAATCGATCAGGTCCACCGTGGTCTTTGCCACAGGGTTTCTAAAACGTCCTTATTTGTTTTTGGAGGACGATATACTCTCCTATGAAGACTTCCCTTATTATCGCCCACTGGTGGTGGTTTTCACTTAACCGATTCTACTTAAAGTTCTTGTATACACATAAGCAGCAAAATATTGATATATCCAGTCCTATGAGTAACTCTTGTATAAACATATAACAGCAACAGAATATTGAGGAATACTGTCCTATAACTCATATTATGAGTAATTTTGGAAAGATGTTAGGTCGTAGTAGCTGAGAATCACTTAAACCTGGGAGGACTATAGCCGTCCTTGTCTCGTTCCCACTCATGTCACTCACTCCGTACAGGGCGTTGATTGCTATCTCCGCCACTGGGAGCGTGGCAGTCGGCCTTGTTGAGTGACAGTCTGAGGCCTCCTGTCGTCAGGATGCCTTTGTCACTCATTGCCTAGCAACAGGACCCGCCCCTTAGCAACAAGGACCTGGGGATTCCTGGAGCGACCTCGTTGATTGGCATTGGAGGATGAGAAGGGAGAGCAAGAGGGAGAGAGTGAGGGGGAGGGGAGAGAGGGATAGAGGGGAGGGAGAGAGTGAGGGGGAGGGGAGAGAGATAGAGGGGAGTGAGGGGGAGGGGAGAGAGATAGAGGGGAGTGAGGGGGAGGGGAGAGAGATAGAGGGGAGTGAGGGGGAGGGGAGAGAGATAGAGGGGAGTGAGGGGGAGGGGAGAGAGATAGAGGGGAGGGAGAGAGTGAGGGGGAGGGGAGAGAGATAGAGGGGAGTGAGGGGAGGGGAGAGAGATAGAGGGGAGGGAGAGAGTGAGGGGGAGGGATAGATACAGAGAGAGGGAGGGGGTAGAAGAGGGAGAGAGAGAAAGAGAGAGGGATGGAGACACATACCGAGAGAAATGGATAGGGAGAGAGAAAGATGGATAGTGAGAGAGAATAAGATGGGGAGAGTATGAAGGAAAGGGAGAGAAAGGTGTGAGAGTGAGATGCAGTGACAGAGACCTGGGAGAGAAAGAGACATAAAAGAAAGGGAAGACAAGAGACAGCAGTAGGAACCAGAGGCAGACATATATGGGTCAGATTTTCAGAAAATGTACCATTCACCTTCTCTACTTCTCTCAAATAACCCATATTTAAGACAAAAATCAGCTTCAAAATGTTGTTTAACATAACAGAACTGATACTTTAAATCAACGAGACACAAATTATACTCAGATATACCCGGTAATCATCATTTTTTCAGTCTAATTTAGCAAAATTCCCTAAATGTGTAGAGCTGCCAATTGTACATTTTCTGACAATCTGACCCATATAGTTAGTTTAGTATAGGTAAGGAGCCATGTGATGAGTGTGAGAGGAAAGACCAGAGAAATAGGGAGCCAGAGAGAAAGAGAGAGAGAGGGTCAGAGAGGGAGATCGGAGGGAGATACAGAACGAGAGTCAGAGAAGGAAAGAGTGTGAGAGAGAGATGCAGAACGAGAGAGAGGAGAGAGATAGTATTGGGAGAAGAGAGCGATGGACAGAAAGAGAGAGGGAGAGAAATAGGGAGAGCGAGATGGAGTGTGTGATAGTAGAGAGGGGAGAAGACAGACGGAAAGGAGACCGAGTTAGAAAGAAGAGAGGGAGAGAGCAAGATAGAGACAGAGAGTGATAGAAAGAGACACAGATAGAGAGAGAGACAGAAAGAGAGAGAGAGTGGTAGAGAGAGACAGACAGACAGACAGTAAAAGAGAGACAGACAGACAGAAAGAGAGAGAGAGTGATAGAGAGAGAGAGAGAGAGAGAGAGAGAGAGAGAGAGAGAGAGAGAGAGAGAGAGAGAGAGAGAGAGAGCGTGGGAAGGGAAGGTAAAAAGCAGATGAAATTTAGGGATCCAGGGGACCCAAAAACGTCGCTACTTTTGGCTGCAAGGGAAACCTGGATCTTGTAATCGGGATCCGAAGCGGTCGGCGCAGAATGGAAAAAGAAAGATTTATTGTTGTAAAAACGAAAAGAAATCTCTAGGTATTTAATTTGCATTAATAGTAATTGATTTTGCACGACTCTCATTTGATGAACTTTGTGGATTCGCTTGAATTGACTATGAATTCATTCAATGACGTGCTGCGATTCTAATCTTCGCGACGGGCGAAATCGCCATAAGAAATGTCTAGCCAGTGAAGAGTACATCTGGGATTATATTGATTAATTTCCGTTGTAATGCAGCTGAGCTTTTCCCTTAAGAAATTGAATTAAATTAGATTACTTAGATTACTGGAAGCAACGAACATAAAATCTACAGGAAATGAAAATATATGCCCATGTGAAAAATAATTAGAATATGTCTTTTTCTTATCATCGGTTCCAAATATGGAAGGTAACATTTAAAATATTTGGCTGGCAGCTATGTTTTACAAAGCCAGTCAAAACCGGAAAATCATATCCGGACAATAGGATATTAAAGTGAGTATTTATGTCAGTGACTTGTGCGCTCTTCTCATACCTGCGTGCCTGTGTGCGCTTTAGCTTTCATTTGCAGTCTGAGCTCAGAGTTAAGAGAGTCCCTCCAAACTGAGGGAAAGCCCGATCTAGCTCCAAATCGCAAAATGCCATTATAATCCCATTAAGACGCTTACTTCAGGGCCGGGAAAGCCATTAGCGCAATAGGCGTCCAATCATTGACAAACCATTCCGATCTGAGAAAGTGTGAGACTAAAATGTTTGGCATTTTAGAAGTGGGCGGGGCTTCTTGTTCTAGCGATCGTTTCCCGCCCCCCTGGGCCCAGTTTCCCGCCAAAATTGCTCTCTTTTCCCGCCAAAAGTGGTCCAGTTTCCCGCCAAAAACGAGGCAAAAGTGATGATTCCCAGAGCCTTCAAGCAGCACGTGACCCCCACGTGACTACATCCGGGCACCTCCTGTGTTTGTTACCATGGCACCCGCAGGTGTGAAGCATCACCTCCTTTCGTACCTCCACTAGGGAGAGTTCTCATTAAAAGGTTTGCCAAGCAGCTTGCTTGACTGCTTTGGGCTTCTCTGGCTTGGCAATAACGACACCTGTCTAAACGAAGGATTTATTTTTAAACCTTTTCGTCATCCTTTCTGTCTTAACTACATGGAAATATACACTTGGAATGGAATATCCATCTTCATTGTGGATTTGTGGAATTGGATTGTACCCCGAATTAGTCAAATCTTGGAAAGAAAGGAGAGAAAACATAAGGAAACGGTCACATCTTGCTTTGAAGTACCAATTTAAAATCCTGGAATTAATGTTGTTAATATTGTGCGATTAAAGATAGTGGATTACCAAATTCATTTTTTTTTTTTGGTACTGGTCTTTATTCAGGCACGGTTACATATACATTGTAATATAAGTTTCATGTATTCTTAATTATAATATGGTAACCACGGTTCACCCTAGGGTGATATACCACCGTTGCCTGAGTTCGGCTGGCCAGCACAACAAAAACATTAGAAAAATATACACATCATCAAGTAGTTAATGGTATTTACAGTGATCAAAGATACAGGTTGCGTGGTATAGTACAGTACAGTAGAGAAATTAATTAGCAGTCAGTCTTCTGAATAGCAGAGTTATCATTATAATCATTGGAAAGTGGAATTTTAAGACTAAATGAATTTAATCTGTCAGTCGCAGACAAGGTCTGGAAATTCCGATTCAATTCAACTAATGATTATTGACAAGATACAAAATGGCGGCACACATCAGATCTTCCAGTATTATACAGTCTAGGCCCAAAGCTGGAAGCATCCCTTCAAACGGACCAAGTGCCATTATAATTTCATTAAGACCGCAACATGTCATTTTAATCCCATTAGAACGCCTAGTACAAGGCCAAGAAAGCGATTAGCGAAGTAGGCGTCCAATCACTGACATACAATTCCTATCTGATCTGAGGGTTTGGGCCTGGACTGTATAAGGTATCTTATTTTTTTCGTTATTTCTCTCATTAAAAAACATTTATGCCCATCTGTGTTAACTTGCGAAAAAAACAAATCACAAATATTTCAGTACATATAGGCAATAGGGGAATTGCATGTGCCACTGCGCATGTCTATTATACAGTGTATGCTGGGATAGATGCAGTTCAGTTAAATATTCAGCAACATGTTTATAGAAATCTGTTAATGATCTATAGAACCAAATGCATTATGGGATCGGTGGAAACGTGTGTCATGGAAACATGTATAACACATGGATATTGATATTGGAGCACCAATAAATATTCCATGCTGAACATGGCATGCATCTTATAGATTTTACACTGTACCATATGTCACATAACTCCATGCGAATCATGATCCCAAATGACTGCCATACAAATCCCTTATTTGAGGTGTTTTAGTGCCACGACCTATAGGCCAAGTACTCATAGATCAGTGCAGTACTGAAGGGTCATTATTGATTACATTTGTCAGATCGCGGCGCTATGCTTTACACCAGGTGAGGGGTCAGTAATTGATATTGTGCGATGATTTATGCTCCTGGAGTTATATCGCTTTAACATGCATACCTCGTTATTATAGGCAGTCTGTTACATATACGGGTCAGATTTTCAGAAAATGTACAATTCAACTTCACCAATCCTTCCAAATAACCCATATTTAAGACAAAAATGAGCTTCAAAATGCAGTTTAACATAACAGAACTGATACTTTAAATCAGCGTGATACCACATATACTCAGATATACCCGGTATTCATCATTTTCGAGCCTAAATTACCTAAATTTGTAGAGCTGCCAATTGTACATTTTCCGAAAATCTGACCCATATGTGGTGTGTTACAGGAAAATGAGTCACAAAATTGATATTATTTAATGTGTTTGAATCACAAGAACGCTTTGTTTGAATATTATCATTTTCGGGGTATCGAGCGCTGTTGGTGGCAAAATACATGATGATATTTTCCAAATATTTCTTTCCCCAAAAAGTTTATTCCTAGTTTCCCCGTCATATCTAATGCATACTTAAACCTAACAATGGGAATTAAAGATGAATACTTATCAATTGTTATATTCCCATAAGGAATTTTCATGGGCCACTGCGCATGCGCGTTTGTCATATTATAGGGAGATTATTAAATTCTATTCTGTTCAAATCTGGTACAAATATATGTGATGTGATGCATGAAAGTGAGTCATAAATTGCAAAATTGATATTTTCCAAAGATCATTTTGCTGGAATATTCTCATTTTGAGGGTATCTAGTCCTTTGGGTTGTATGAATACATGAACCGAATCTCAAGACAGTGTATTAAATATATCCCTGCGTTTCTAAGGTCATCCTATGGAGTATATTTAGCGACTTTACTAGTATATGTCGACCCAGAAATATTGTAAGCTTTTACATTAAACATAAACGAAATGAAATATAGAAATACTCTTTAGATTTTCCAAATGTTAACTTAGTTTGAATCCACTTGATCTCATGTTTTCAAATATGATAGTATCTCAAACGATGACGGTTCTCTTTTTACAGAAATTGAAAACCACCTCTAAAGAAGATCAAACAATTTATTTTTTTTAAAAAACACTGTTTCCAAATAGAACAGTGCACTTTTAAGGGTTTTTCCAGTACGATGGCCTGTATTTCTGCATAAATTAAACCCAGAATAGTGAAAAAACGAATTCAGGCAAGCAATAATATTTTAAATATAAAAGAACATAAAGAAACAAAATATAAAACTACTAAACTACTAAATTTCCTAAATTTTTATGAAGCTTTTCCGGTAAAAAGGCCTGTATTTCTGCACCATTTGTTTAAACAAATCAAAAACAAATTTAGGCAATAAAGCAAAAAAAAACAAATTCAGGAGGGGGTAGTTTTTTGTTTTTTTTATATAGATAAGGTGTGTTTCGGGGGGGGGGGGGAGGGGGGGGAGATTAACAGAAAACACACCCTATATCTTCCATTTATTCCCGCGCTTGAATCCTAGCTCGCGAATCAAAATCTCTAATAAAGCGACCCTACAAGCCCCCTATTACATAAAAAAGACACCCTACAAGTCCCCTATTACATGTTGTATATGAGAATATAACTGATGGGAACTTGACATATTTTTCCTATATTTCACAACCAGGTGCCGCCATCTGCAGGCAGGCCCGCACCGACGACCATGTGAACATATGTGTACATGATTAATAGCACAGAACATAAATCACAGCTGATATTTACAAAGATGTTGGAGATGATGATGATGATGATGAGTAGACTGAGATGTTTAGAGTAGGGCCAAACTCTAGTCTTCCTAACCTAACTTACAACTTCAGCAGGACACCAACCATTAAGGAAACATACATTAAAGTGAATTTTAGTGAATTACCCTCTTATTTTGGTTAATATTAGGGAGGGGGAAACAAGGATTCGCGATTCAGTAGAATTTCCTCCGCAGTCCGGAATACCTACATCGATGAATCCCCCGTATGTGTTAGTTTGTGACAACGACTCCGGATCTATTATTACAATGTGTGCTTCTTTCTACCCCTTTACCCGGGAGACTGGGTGTGAGCGGTAACCATGGAAATGGAGTAACATTTCCACAACAAGACCCTTCTCGGTGTACACAGTATGAGATTTGCTGTACATACACTTGTGTGTGAGTAAATACAATACATCTATATGCACCAGTACTTAGATGTTGGGTGTAGGCACTACCTGGGTACAATATCCATACCTAGGTGCTGCTGCACTGTCTATACCTACAGTAGCTCCATGCTCTACAATGCTGAGCAGCTCTTGTCAAAGCTTACAACAGGGAGCAACTCACAGCCCCCAGCCTGTTGGATTAACCTAATCTGCCTGGATTAGATCTCTACCGGATTAGTAAATGTGAACACGTGCCGACCGACCAACCAACCGGCATGGCTTCCCTGGATTACAGAGGCCCTGCGGGGTGGTGGTGGTGGTGGTGGTGGTGGTGGTGGTGGTGGTGGTGCAGGAGCTGCATCGCTGCATCAGCAAAGCTTTTCTGGTAAAACCGGAAGCCATGGCCAGCTCACTTCCGGTACAAATGCTCCACCTAGTGGCCTCTACGTGGCCCCAGCTCACGTGACAGGAAATATCAACGCCACCTATCGGATACATCCGGTATGTATGATGAAACTTTGTGTGGTGGTGTGCGCATGTGCAAGTCCCTGTTTCCGGTTCCTGTTGCTTTTTTGGAAAGGGAATATGGCGGGGCTCTGTCCTAATGTGGGGAATGTAAAGAATCTAGAATACAAAGGGTGCAAAGTCAATAATAGTAAAAACATTTGGAGAATTTATTGAATAGAAATATTAACCTGTATTTAACTTACTGCATATTTCATCTATATCTCCCCTTCCCTGCCCCTTCTCTCTCCCTCTCTCTCCCTCTATCTCTCTCTCTCTCTGTCTCCTTCTCCCTCCTCTCTCTCCCCCTCTCTCTCCCTGTCTCTGCTTCTGCCTCTCCTCCCTTTCTCTTCCTGTCTCCTCTTCTGTCTCTCCCTCCTTGTCCTTCCTCTCTCTCCTTCTCTTCTCTCTCCTATGTCTCCCTCTCCCTCCCTCCCTCCTCTTTCTCTCCTTTCTCTTCCTTTCGTAGATTTCTCTCGTCTCTCTCTCCCTCTATCTCTCTCTCTCTCTCTGTATCTGTGTGTGTGTCTCTCTTTCTCCTCTCTACACTCTGCCTCCCCCTCCCTATGCCCCTCACTGCCTCACTGCCCCCTCCTCTCCTCACTGCGCCCTCTGTCCATCAAGGGTGTGTGTGTGCCGGTGAATGAGACTTATATGTGGGCGGGCGGGGCGGGCGGGGGGGGGGGGAGGAGCGGGGGACGGGGGAGGAGGAGGCAATATTTGCTGTCTGGCTGAGTGGCGGCCAGGCCACTGTGGACCTTTATACGCCACTAGCACCTCCTACAGGCATATGTGGGTATTAAAGCATTAGTGGTTGGCATTACCGTGCAGCCAGATGAGGGTTAGAGAGACCTTGTGTGTGTATGTATCATAATATTATATGAGGGTGAGGTTGTCAGAAAATGTACGATTCGCCTTCAACAATCGTCTCAAATAACCCATATTTAAGACGAAAATCAGGTTCAAAATACAGTTCAACATAACCAGGCAGATTTATTGAATGAATACAATACAGAATGCACTCAGATATACTCAGTATTTATCATTTTCCACTTTAATTTAGCAGAATTTGAGAGATGTGTAGAACTGTAGGTTGTGCATTTTCGGACAATCGGACTCATATATAAGGAGAGGGGTAGCGAATTAGAGGAGTAGAGAGAGAGAAGGTGTGGTAGAGGGAGGGTGAGGAAAAGTAAGCAGAGGGGAGGGGGAAGAGGGCAGAAAGAGGGAAGGGAGATATAGAGGGGGAGGGAGAGCAGAGAGGGTGAGAGAACAGAGAGAGAGAGGAACAAAGCAAAGTGAAGGGGGAAAGAGAGAGAGGACAGAGAGGGACATAAAAGAGCCGAGGGAAGATAGAGAGACTCGAGGGGGAGTACAGAAAGAGGGAAAGGGAGTGGAGATCGAGACAGAGAGAGAGAGAGCATGGAGGGGGAGAGCAGAGAGAGGGAAAGAGAGCAGAGTGAGAGAGACAGAAGGAGGAAAGCAGAGAGAGAGCACAGGCAGAGGAAATGGAGAGAGATAGAGGCGAAAGACATGGGGTTGGAGAAGAAAGAGGAGAGAGGATAAGAGAGAGAGAGACAGAGACAGAGAGAGAGACAGAGACAGAGAGAACTGTTAGCATAGGGAGTATGGGTGAAGTGGGATGAGAGAGAGAGAGAGAGAGAGAGAGAGAGAAAACGAAGGAAGTGTTTAAGACACAGCAAACAGAGAAACTAACAACAGACGGTCACATTAGAGGAATTCAATACTTTTTTGTTTGTTTGTTGAATTCTTTATTTTGTTCAATGAAATTGACAGAATTGGTGGTACACTTCGGGGCTAAAACCTTGCGCTAGTGCTTCCGGATCAGAATTACACCACATATTGGGAATAATCAGTAGTACAAGTCATCATTTTAGCTCTATTCGTGGAGAATATTTATTGCAATAACATGAGTGTAGCTTCAGTAATCAATGATACGGCACATATATTATAGATGTCTCTGTTTCCCTCTCTCTCTGTCTCTCCCTCTCTCCTCTCTCTCCCTCTCTCTCTCCCTCTCTCTCTCTGTCTCCCTCTCTGGCTCTCTCCTCTCTCTCCCTCTCTCTCTCCCTCTCTCTCTCCTCTCTGTTTCCCTCTCTCTCTCCTCTGTTTCCCTCTCTCTCTCTCTGTCTCCCTCTCTGGCCCTATCCTCTCTGTTTCCCTCTCTCTCTCTGTCTCTCACTCTGGCTCTCTCCTCTCTGTTTCCCTCTCTCTCTCCTCTCTGTTTCCCTCTCTCTCTCTCTGTCTCCCTCTCTGGCCCTATCCTCTCTGTTTCCCTCTCTCTCTCTCTCTGTCTCCCTCTCTGGCCCTATCCTCTCTGTTTCCCTCTCTCTCTCTGTCTCCCTCTCTGGCTCTATCCTCTCTGTTTCCCTCTCTCTCTCTGTCTCCCTCTCTGGCTCCCTCCTCTCTGTTTCCCTCTCTCTCTCTCTGGATGAATACAATACAGAATGCACTCAGATATTCTCAGTATTGTCCCTCTCTGGCTCTCCTCTCTCTCTCTCTCCCTCCCTTTCTCCTCTCTCTCCTTCTCTCTCCCCTTTTCTGTCCCTCTCTCTGTCTCCCTCCTCTCTCTCTCTCTCTCTGTTTGTCTGTCTGTCTGTCTCTCCCTCTCTCTTCCCTCTCTCTCCCTCTCTCTCTCTCCCTTTCTCTCCTCACTTCCTCCTTTCCACCACTACCTCATTGCCCACTAATGTCCGGGTCTCAATAACTCATTACCATATCCATAACCCCTCTTAAGTCTTTGAAGCCTTCGTGGCTTACAGAAAAACCCTCCAATTAAGATCTCCTTCAAACGCCATAGTGACAAGGCAACGCCAACCTGCACACTCGCTTTGTTTACATGGAATTGCTCCAAAACAAAGGATATTTAAGCTGGATCCCGGAAATCTTTTAAATCCAACTCCTTCAGAAGAAAAATCAAATTAATTTAACCTAGTATCTCTTCAAGCATGAATGTGGTCACGATTGAAATAATTTGTTGTGATTATTTTTCCATTTGACATTTTGTTTCGTTTTTGTTTGGGATTTTTTCCGAATGGATGGTTTTGTATCAATGATAGTTGAGGATTATCTTTGCGTCATTAAGTCCAGTCCTGGGAAACAGATTATCTATGTTTTAAGCGATGATGTGCGCGAATAGATTGTTTTAATTGTTGTAATGGGCCTGTGGACTCACTTAAAGGGAATGCCAGCGTTTCTTACCTCCGTTGGGTTAGAGAAAAAAAGTAAGAAGAACATTTTCTTCCTGTATATGGTACCGTATGGTCATTTTTTTTTCTTTTTTCTTTTTTTTTGTACAATCCAATGTTTATTCATGATACCCTGCCATCGCGGCTTCTATAATGCTAATATCCGAGGAATGTTTCCACACTTTTCTCATGTCATATTTCCATATTGTTACATTCATATTCATTTTTATAATTACCACAGTGGAAAGAGAAGGTAGTCTCTGGGGGATAGAGAGAGAGATCACGTGAGAAGGGAGGGGGAGGGGGAGAGGGAGCGAGTAAGAGAGGGAGGGGGAGAAAGAGAAGAGTGAAAGATCGACAATGAGACAGGGAAAGAGTGAGAGAGAGAGGGAGGGAGAGAGACAGAGAGAGAGAGGAAACAGTGAGAGAGGGTGAGAGAGAGAGAGAGCGAGCGAGAGTGGCAGAGAGAGATAGAGATGGAGAGCGAGTGAGAGATAGAGATGAGAGAGAGACACACAGAGAGGGAGAGAGAGAGAACAGACAATGAGAATGTATATGGGTCAGATTTTCAGAAAATGTACAATTCAACTTCATCAATCTTCTCAAATAACCCACATTTTAGACGAAAATAAAGATAAAAATACAGTTCAACCTAACCAAACAGATTGCTAGTATCAATGCAATGCTGAGTGTACTCGAATTTACCTAGTATTGGTCAAATTGCAGCCTAATTTAGCAGAATTGACTAAATCTGTACAGCTACCAATTGTACATTTTCTGAAAATCTGACCCATATATAATCCAACATCTCTCACTCCAGGCCCCTATATTTACATGCCCCCCTCCCCCTCACAAGGGCTGGGGGGGGGGGGGGTAGTTTCATTAAACCCATTCAGGACCAGGGGTATTATTTGATTTATCCTGCTGGGCTCAGTCAACCCCTTCCACTATGTTTACCCTGACTACACAACTACAACCCTCAACCCCTTGTGGTGGTGACAATAGAGGGGTTGTAAATGACACCCTCCTCAACACAGTCTAGGCTCAGGTTTGAGAGAGTCCCTTCAAACTGAGGCATAGCCTCTCGCTCCAAACGCAAAATGCTATTATAATCCCTCTAGGACCTCAGAATGCCATTAGTTTATATAATCCCATTAGGACGCCTACTCCAGGGCCAGGAAAGTCATTAGCGCAGTAGACGTCCAATCACTACAGACTAATAGTTTTTACATGAGAAGCCTCACGTTCTTCAGTGCTATCCTTTATGGCATTTAAAAAAAGTCATATCATTTGCTGGGGGCCGGAGTTTTTTTAATGTTCGTTATCCCTTGTTGGTGTCAAGGTTTGGTGTTATACATATATGATTTTTCTATGTAAGTTTTGACTCATTCTTCTCCAGTGATATTGTATGATGCTTCACCAGGATGTTTAGTTTAGCTCCTATAGCTGGTCTTTCACTAACTCCTGGGGTAGTATACTACCATATATTGTTGTATGATGCTTCACCAGGATGTTTAGTTTAGCTCCTATAGCTGGTCTTTCACTAACTCCTGGGGTAGTATACTTAGCACTTATAGGACGAGTTGCCGCATGGCGCGTAAATAAAGGACGAGACCGCAGGTCTCGTCCTTTATTTACGCGTCGTGCTCTGCGGTCTCGTCCTTTATTTACGCGCCGTGCGGCAAATATATTGTTGTACTTTACCAGGCTGTTTCGTCCAGCTCCTATAGCAGTGGCCTTCCACTTACTCCTGTGGTAGTATACTGCCATCTATTGTTGTATGATGTTTCACCAGACTGTTTAGTTCAGCTCCTATATCTGGTCTTCCAATAACTCCCGGGGCAGTATACTACCATCTATTGTATTAAAATCTATCATAGTAAGTAATCATATAGTACTTTCTGCAATGGGAACCGAAAGTTTACAGCTATAAGCTCAAATATTCAACTGTCCCACGACAGCAGTCCCCAAAGTTCACCCCTGAAAGTGGTGGCTATTGAAACTCCCCTATTGTTTGTGGCTGGTTGTGGTTTGCACTCCCCCCCTCCCCCCACCCCACCCCCGCCCTCACTATTTACCCTGCGTCCACACCAAGGCTCATATAGTTATTGTGCACGGAAGGTACAAACGGAACTTGCGGCATTGTTTACACATAGCTTTACATGCGGGTCCCTGCCTTACACTGATGTACCTCTCTATGTACTACTAGGGGCAGATTGGCAGAAAATGTACAATTCACCTTCACCAATCCTCTCAAATAAATCACATTTAAGGCAGAAATTCGCTTCAAAATGCAGTTTAACCTAACTAATTAGGTTTTTTTGGTCAGCACAATGAGAAATACAATCAGATTTATTTAGTGTTAGTTATTATTCAGACTAATTTCACAGAATTTAGCTAAAAATGTAGAAATGCCAAGTGTACATTTTTGACGATCTGACCCACTGGTATCTACCCCTGGTGCTGTTTGTTTGACTGTTTATTTCCACTGCTTACTGGCTACATCTCTCTACATACACACAGGTGGCCATCCTTACAGTACTGCTATTATGTACTTGTCAATTGCACCCATCACACACACACCCGGGGTATGGGGGAATCTCCTGGGCATATCACACAAACATTCCGCTTTAACACTCTTTAATAATAGAACTGTTAGCATAGGGAAGTATGGGTGGGATGAGGGAGGGAGAGGAGAGAGAGAGAGAGACAGAGACATGGGGGTGGAGAAGAAAGAGGGGAAGGGATAGAGGGGAGAGAGACAGAGGAAGGGGGAGAGAGACAGAGAGGGAGGAGAAGAAAGAGGAGAGAGGGGAAGGGAGGGAGGGGGAGAGAGGGAGGGAGACAGAGAGAGGGAGGGGGAGAGAGACAAAGAGAGGGAGGGGGAGAGAGACAGAGAGAGGGAGGGGGAGAGAGACAGAGAGAGGGAGGGGGAGGGAGACAGAGAGGGAGGGGGAGAGAGACACAGAGAGGGAGGGAGAGAGACACAGAGAGAGGAGAGAGAAAGACACAGAGAGAGAGAGGGGAGAGAGACACAGAGAGGGAGAGGGAGAGACACAGAGAGAGGGAGGGGAGAGAGACACAGAGAGAGGGAGGGGAGAGAGACACAGAGAGAGGGAGGGGAGAGAGACACAGGGAGAGAGACACAGAGAGAGGGAGAGGGAGAGAGACAGAGAGAGGGAGAGGGAGAGAGACACAGAGAGGGAGGGAGAGAGACACAGAGAGAGGGAGAGGGAGAGAGACACAGAGAGAGGGAGAGGGAGAGAGACACAGAGAGAGGGAGGGGGAGAGAGACACAGAGAGAGGGAGGGGGAGAGAGACAACGAGAGGGAGGGGGAGAGAGACAGAGAAAGAAGAGGGAAGGAGGGGGACAGAGGGACTGAGGGAGGGGAAGAGGGAAGGGAGAAAGAGAAACTGAGAGAGAGAGGGTTGGGGAGAGAGAGTGACTGAGATACACAGGCAGAGAGACAGACAGACACACAGACAGAAAACCTCTGAGAGGAAGCAAACATTGAGAAAGGGCGTTTGTTAGACCCAGCCAGGAGCCAGGTATAGGGAGACTAAATATGGGTCAGATTTTCAGAAAATGTACAATTCACCTTCACCAACCCTCTCAAATAGCCCATATTTATGACAGAAATGAGCTTCAAAATGCAGTTTGATATAGCAAATCAGATACTTTAAATCAATTCAATACCAAAATTACTCAGATATACCCGGTATTCTTCATTTTTCCACCTAATTTAGGAGAATTTCCTAAATGTGTAGAGCTGCCAATTGTACATTTTCTGAAAATCTGGCCCATATATAGATGTCTGTACTATACACAGGTCTACACAGCACCTCCCACTATACACATTCATCATTCATCACACGTATACAAGTCTCTATAATACAATCAATACATACTTGCAATACTCAAATCAATACTATAGGTATTCACCTTATAGCAGAGGCACTATCTCAATTTCTTTGCATTTCCTGAGAACAAACGGACGGAGAACTGAACCAAAATATATATTTATAAATGATTTTATTTCTCAAAGGACAATCACAATAGTCCTTCAGTTGAGAATAACCTTGACAAGGCAAAATGATCCGCGGCATCATCCGGCGGCGGCATCATCCTTCTCCCGAGCAATTCTACTTCAAATTCGTGTATAAAAATATGGGTCAGATTTTCAGAAAATGTACAATTGGCAGCTGTACACATTTAGTAAATTCTGCTGAATTAGGCTACAATTTAGTCAATACTAGGTAAATTCGAGTATATTCGGCATTGCATTGATTTTAGCAATGTGTTTGGTTAGGTAGAACTGTGTTTTTAACTTTATTTTCGTCTAAAATTTGGGTTATTTGAGAAGATTGGTGAAGGCCAATTGTACATTTTCTGAAAATCTGACCCATATAACAGCAGCAGAATATAGATCAATTCAGCCCTATAAGTCCCATAAGTCATAATATGTGTAAATTTGGTAACATTGTCTTTGTCATAATAGCTAGGAATGCAGCTTGAAGTCTACTTCGAGGAGATAAGGAAAGAATAGTTAC
This sequence comes from Sthenelais limicola, assembly GCA_942159475.1. Classification (NCBI taxonomy): domain Eukaryota; kingdom Metazoa; phylum Annelida; class Polychaeta; order Phyllodocida; family Sigalionidae; genus Sthenelais; species Sthenelais limicola. The sequence goes on from OW804098.1 coordinate 16,315,315, forward strand.
ACACATATATATATCTATATATAACCAGCCTAATAAAACAGTTAAATAAATCTCATTTAAATAATCAATTTAAATAAACTTGAATCTGGTTATTTACATATTATATTTACACAACCTTGAACAAATTGCAAAACTTATTATAAAGAAAAAAAGAAACAATTTTAAATGCAAATGAACTTTACTTCTACCCTTTATCTTCAAACGCTTACTGTGAGACGTTAACGTGTAAAAACGTATACAGAGAATGGCAACCGTAAGCAGATAAGGGCGTGAGATAACTCATGCTGACATCTTGCCTATTTACCATGACAACACCCTCCCCCCTACCTACCATTAGCTAACCCTGGAGTAGCGGTAGTAGCAGGAGGAAAGCCCTTAATGGGCAGGCAAATATCTCCCCGGAGACGAAGGTTTTTTAAGCTGGGTGAGAGAGATTGTGGCAGTCTGCTGGTAGTGGATATGTGATGTGTTTTGGGGAAATGAGTCACAAGTCGCAAAATTGATATTTTTCAAAGTGTTTTTTTCACAAGATCTCTTTATTGAAATGTTCTGATCTTTAGAGGGTTTAGCACTTATAGTCATATGAATCCGTGTAACAAATTTCAGGAAATTATATTAAATATATCTATGCGTTTTGAAGGCCTTTGTATGGAGTATATTTAGTTACTTTACTGGTAATTACCCATCCAGAAACATTGCAAACTATTATTTCAAAAATAAAAATATCAAACATAAAATATAAAAATACATATTAGGTGTCCTAGTGTTTACTATCATTAGAATCAGCTTGATCTCCTCTTTTCAAATATGGTGATATCTAAAAATCCATATTTTGCGACTTATGACTCATTTTCCTAAAACGGATCACATATGTGATGTGTTTCAGCAAAATGAGTCCCAAGTTGCTAAATTTTGTATTTTTCAATGTGTTTTTTCCACAAGATATCTTTGTTGGAATATTCCGATCTTTTGGGTGATAAGCGCTGTTAGGGGCATAAATTACATGTACCAAATTTCAAGATAGATTATTGAATATATCTTTGCATTTCTAAGGTCACCCTATAGAGTATATTTAGCAACTTTACTGGTCATTATCCACCCAGAAATATTGCTTTTTTTCCCAAATAGAAAGACCAAACCTCAAATAGAGAAGTACTTATTAGATGTCCTAATGTGTACCACCAATAGAATCGAAATATGATGATATCTCAAAATCCAAAATTATGGGAATGTTCTCATTTTGGGGTTATCTAGCTCGTTAACGTGTATGAATACATGTACCAGGCTTCAAGACAGTGTGTTAAATATATACCACGTTTCTAAGGTTATCCTATGGAGTATGTTCAGCTACTTTACTGGTAATTGTCCAGTCAGAAATATTGCAAACATTTTTCCCCAAACATTTCATTTTTCATTATTTCTCGTTTTACTCGGGGAAGGTTTCAGTCCCCGGTTACACTTTCACATCTTATAAAATAGAATAGAATAACTTCTTATGAAATAAAATAAAATAAAATAAAATAAAAACTGACATTATAAAATGATACATCTTATAAAATAAAATGAAATAACATGAAGCCTCAGAAATCATCACAGAAGTAGAGAAACATTATATCACCATTCATGAGTTAAGATACCCTGACCTTGGGTCGGGTCAAGGTCATATACCTGAAGGTCAAACTCGAGAAGAAATGTTGGAAAAACAAGGTCAAATGTAGGCTTTCTAAGGCCCCCAGTGCCTATAACAAGTGTTAAGATACCCTGACCTTGGGTCGGGTCAAGGTCATATATTTGAAGGTCAAACTCGAGAAGAAATGTGTAAAAACAAGGTCAAATGCAGGCTTTCTATGGCCCCCACCAGTGCCTATAACAAGTGGGAGATTGTGGGAGATATTATTAATATCTCCCACAATCTCCCACTTGTTATAGGCAAATTGTCTTTCTAATTATTAGCCAATCACAACCCAGCAGTTCCATTAACCCGGAGCTAGCTGGCCTCTGGTCACCGCATGTTTTCAACTTGAAAATTCACTTCAAGTTGCTTTTTAGAACATCGCATGGTTTACATTAACTATCATCGAGTGTTGCAAACATGTGAAGCATTGTAGGGAAGAATGTTTTTTGAATTATTAAGTATTATTTTCTACGGAAACAACAGCTTTTCCTCGGTGAGCGATAATAGGGCATTTTTGTATGCAGCGCTCATAGATCCCTCCCCAAACAAGGCTCTAAAATGTTTCAGTCAATTTGACAGACCCCAACTGGCATCCCTGTATTAATACTCTCTACTCCATCATTCTATTCTGGGCTCCTGGATTAATGAGAACATGGAGGAAGCTTTTTATCTGCTTCATTATTCTCCTCCTGCTTGCCACGGCCTTCATATTTGATCCACTCTGACTGACTCCAGATTCTCTGACCTGACTTATCATGCACTTAATGCTGCAGTCTCAACAGGGACAATTCGTTGTAGAGGGTCACGGGTGATTTTGACCAGAAGAGGGGCCTGGGTCCCCTGTCTTTACATTGGTCAGATTTTCAGAGAATGTACAATTCGCCTTCACCAATCCTCTCAAATAACCCAAATTTAAGACGAAAATAAAGCTCAAAATACAGTTCAACCTAACCAAACCGATTGCTAGAATCAATGCAATGCCAAATATACTCGAATTTACCTAGTGTTGGCCATTTTTCAGTGTAATTTAGCAGAATTTACTAAATGTGTACAGCTGCCAATTGTACGTTTTCTGATGATCTGACCCACTTAATGCTGCTGTCTCAACAGGGACAATTCGTTGTAGAGGGTCACGGGTGATTTTGACCAGAAGAGGGGCCTGGGTCCCCTGTCTTTACATTGGTCAGATTTTCAGAGAATGTACAATTCGCCTTCACCAATCCTCTCAAATAACCCAAATTTAAGACGAAAATAAAGCTCAAAATACAGTTCAACCTAACCAAACCGATTGCTAGAATCAATGCAATGCCAAATATACTCGAATTTACCTAGTGTTGGCCATTTTTCAGTGTAATTTAGCAGAATTTACTAAATGTGTACAGCTGCCAATTGTACGTTTTCTGATGATCTGACCCACTTAATGCTGCAGTCTCAACAGGGATAATTCGTTGTAGAGGGTCACGGGTGATTTTGACCAGAAGAGGAGCCTGGGTCCCCTGTGTTTACATTATGTGGGTGCAATGGACACAGAGAGGACCCTTCATTAAAAGTCATTCTCCCTTTTTCCCTATCTCTATTTCCTGGGTATGATCATAAACTGCCTCCCTCTCAGCTCTCTCGCCCTTGATATAACCATTTTAAATGTGTTGATAAGGGCGTAAATCAACCAATCTCACTCACTCACTCACTCACTCTCAGCTCTCTCGCCCTTGATATAACCATTTTAAATGTGTTGATAAGGGCGTAAATCAACCAATCTCACTCACTCACTCCCTCTCAGCTCTCCCGCCCTTGATATAACCATTTTATATGTGTTGATAAGGGCGTAAAGCAACCAATCTCACTCACTCACCTATTCTTCTATGCATTGAAGGCAGAAGGAATCCTGAGGTGTGTAGCGCAGCGTAGCACCAAGGGATTCCTTTGCCGGAAACAAAAACAGTCAGAACAGAGGTTAGTTCGGGATTTATTTGACCTCTCCCAAATGATTTTAAATATCCTGGAATGCTTTTAATTATGGTAACTTGATGCAAGAGAAACAAGAACAGCGTCATGGTTCCATTAGCGCTTGGGTTTATGACGGACGTCGTAACATTAATGACGGCCGCCTCAGTTTCAATGCTTAGCATTGAGGACGGGAGGCTGCATAAATGCAGTCCACAATCTCTCCATTGAGGACGGGAGGCTGCATTTATGCAGTCTAGGCATTGGTGTCTAATATTGTTTGATATTGATAGAAGGGGCCATAATTTAACAAAAAATGAACAGATCTTTCTGAAATTTAAAATATCAGCAAACAAACACATTAGAACCACATAAAAAATATTTGTAGAAATATGTTGTCATGGGGACAATAATGATGATGTTATAACTAACATACATAAATGCTGGAAAGTGAATTCTGAGCAAAGATACCCGTCCTGACGCCCCAAAGGTGTGTTAACTGCCTCCCGTCCTTAAAGGGTTAACAGACAATGTAACATCATGGCATGGCGTGTCTCTCTGATAACGCTGGACTACTTTCTCGGCAACCAATGAAAATGCAGGAAGATAACTGGGTCATTTGTTTCTTCCCTAGGGAGGAATGGGAATTGTTTCTTCCCGCTCACTCGCATATAATTATATATATATATATAGGGAGTCTATACAAAGTCTATGGACACGCCATTCCAGAGGTGAAATAAAACACCATACCCTATCAGTATCTTCATCTTACTTCATTTTCATTTAATGATTATAGAAAACAAATACCAGAACAACCCCTCAGGTGCAGGTTAATATGGAGACACATATGTACAGCTGTGGTCAGAGCCACACCCACCCTCAGACTGGCCTTGGTCCCTTTATGAAATCGTGCCAGCTGTCGCTATCTCAAGCTAAACAGGGTATTCCGAAAGTTGCCTACTAACATTGATCAGTCAAAAAATGATATTTTATGTGTGGGTATTTTTCACAAGAACCCATTCAGAATGTTATCATTTTTGGGGTGTATAGCGCTACTAGTAGCATACACAATACGCAATTTGATTGGTTGTAGATAAGAGGCGTAATTATATGTTTAGAAATGGTTACGTTACAAAGTCGTAATATCACCCCTATTGATATAAATATAATTACATATATAAGACATTATTTCACTATGGGCAGTTGGTCGGTTTACATTCTAACAAACACTTCCCTACAATGCTAATGCTGATACCAGACCGTGCACAACAGCCCTGGTTATAGTGAAACGGGCCTAGAACCGATTGCATGAATTCGTTAGTGAGACAGACTGCCTGGGAAACCAGCTGTAGCCAGTGTCCTTGTGTGTATTTATCCGTCCTTCTCCTCTCCAACCTTTTATTTTTCTAATAGTTGTTATCTCTCCAACCTTTGATGAATCTCTACTTACTTAAAGCTCAATTTGTTATAATTAAATGTTAATCAAAGCCATGTTTAACTAATGTTTACTTTGTTATTTCTAGGTGAGTAACATGCTATTATCTGGTGATTCTGGGCAGGAGGTACACAGGTAACAGGGGAATATATTCTCCAAATATTTTCTTTTAATATCTCTCTATCTTTCTGTCTTAAATTAGGACAATCTGAGACTATTATTGAAGACGAATGTTACATTTTCTGACGATCTGACCCATAGAGTAGTTTTTATTTCCATTCAAAGCAAAGTACGCGGGCATATTCTGTGTGACAGTTCTTCCAGATGTGCCATGAATAATAAGATGAACATGTACATAATGCAAGAGTTTAACAGTAGATAAAATGAAGACATCATGTCTTACAGTATTGAGTTCTATTCGCTTTGTTACATTCTGGCATGACAACAGTCATGGCTCTAGTTTGATATGCGAGAAAGGTAAAAATTTTGATTATGGCATCATACTATACATAGTATTCACTGACGTCACGGCGCTCGCCGCGGCTTGCCATAATGTGGGTCAACTTTAGCTGGACATGAGTGCTCCAAGCCTCAAAAATGCAGTTTTCACCTCCGAAAGTTTTAGAGAATGTTATATAAAGTATGCTGATAGGTTATATGGTCATTTTGTAGTGTGTCATGATGGAATAATAAGTATAATTGCCATTAGCAAACATTTGAAACGGGAAATCCTGTCGATCTAGTGTCTCCCGCTATCTATGCTGCCACACATTATGGCTGCCAGTGAGGATAGCCGCTGACTGGGGTGACGTCATGTGAATACTATGTATAGTATAGGGTTAAGAGATACAGGTGATAGAGATGGGTGCTGTCCACTATTTTCAAGTTCCTGGAGTTTTCCTTGTACCATGGTGAAAAGTTCTGGCCAAGCATTTAAGCACCAACAAGTAGATCTGTATAATGGTTTATAAATGTATGAATATGAATATTTTCTTAGGGATGATATTCAATCATCATTGATCCGTAGTACTGAAATCAGCATTATTTGAAAACTTCCAAAACAAATTCCAACAGTTATAACAAAATATCAAGAAGTCCTCAATACCTACTCGGCCAAATTTTGTTAAAAATCTAAAAAAGAAAAATGATCAAAATCTGATTATTTTTAGTCAGTAGAATATTTGTCATAGTTTAGAATATTCTGCATTTTTGGCCTGACCCTGCTTGCATGCCTGATTCATTATGGCAATGTAAAGGGGGGTCTTAATTGGGGTCTCCACTGGCTGTGGTAAGCTCTGCAATAAAAACTTGCGATGGTGTTGTGTTGGTTCTGTAGGTGGTGAGGATCTCGCCACTGCTCACTATCACAAGGCTTACGGCAGAGCTTACCATAGAGCTTACCACAGCCAGTGGAGACCCTACTTTATGTAACTAATTCTTTGTCTCCACTGATCCGATTCTCTCACGGGGGAAGGTCGACTGACAGGTGGAAAAATAGCTAGATAATTGCATTGATCTAATTTGGACAGGATCCCTGTATCCACTGGCCTCAGCTCTGTTTCTTATCTAACTGACCCCTGTCCAGATAAACCAGTCAGTGGGTATGAGAAGCCATTAGAAGAAAACTGACCTACCCAAAAAACTGTTCTTAACTCTGGTTTAAGGACTGAAATGAATGAACTTTTACACTAGTGACAATTCACACCCAGTTAGTGCAACACTTCATGCAGTACTTAACACTGGTTATGAGGGGCTGAAGTGAATGAACTTTTACACTAGTAACAATTCACACCCAGTTAGTGCAACACTTCATGCAGTACTTAACACTGGTTATGAGAGACTGAAGTGAATGAACTTTTACACTAGTAACAATTCACACCCAGTTAGTGCAACACTTCATGCAGTTCTTAACTCTGGTTTAAGGACTGAAGTGAATGAACTTTTACACTAGTAACAATTCACACCCAGTTAGTGTAACACTTCATGCAGTACTTAACACTGGTTATGAGGGGCTGAAGCCATTTTTTAGAAAAAGGGTTTATTTGACTTAATCTGCCATTGAGGCTCTTACGATTATAATGGTCAGTAAGAAGCGATTTTGTAAATGTTTGTTTTTATTGCAATGAACAGACATGTTCAAAATTACATTAATCAATTACAACAGGAAAAGATGCAGTATATCTTTAGGGATTTTATGGATTGAACTTGACACAAATGACAATTCGCATTCAGTTAGTGCCATGTTTTGTGCAGTATTTTGCTGTACTTTTGTACTACTGCGGGAGGTGTGGGAGGGAGACAGAGAAACATATCAGAGGTCCTATTCCAGGGGAGGAGATAGAGAGGAAGATACAGAAAATGATTTAGAACATTTAGAACAGAAGAAACACGTTTTTAAGTTTAGATTTTAGGGAGGGTGTGAGAGGGAAAGAAAGAGAGGGAGAGAGGCACAGGGAGAGAAAGAGAGAGATTTTAGGACGAAAAGCCAATAAGCCAGTTTAAGTCCGGCAGGAGGGGAGAAGGTGATAGAAGTGAGTATAGGGCGAGGGGCTGATGCTCGTATCAGTGGGAGGGGCAGGGAGTGGGAGTGATAGGGGTAGGTGGTGGGGGACCAATAAGTAGGGGCGGTGATAGGGCCTTGTGTCAGGGCTGGTAGGTTGATCCCTCCTGCACCCTGGAGTACCCAACCCTACACTGGAGTAATCCTGGTGTCTACAGGACATCCTGCTCCTACTGCACCTCCACCATTAGCGGTAAGCTCCCTCCCAGCAGCTGGGTGGGGAGGTGGGGGTGGAGGAGTAGCACGAGCAGGAGGGGAAGGAGGGGAGGACGTGGAGGAATAGGAGGTGGTGGAGGAATAGGAGGTGGTGGAGGAAGAGGAGGTGGTGGAGGAAGAGGAGGTGGTGGAGGAATAGGAGGTGGTGGAGGAAGAGGAGGTGGTGGAGGAAGAGGAGGTGGTGGAGGAAGAGGAGGTGGTGTTGGAGGAGGAGGTGGTGGAGGAAGAGGAGGAAGCGATGGTTGTGGAGGAGGAGGTGGTGTTGGAGGAGGAAGAGGAGGTGGTGTTGGAGGAGGAGGTGGTGGAGGAAGAGGAGGAAGCGATGGTTGTAGAGGAGGAGGTGGTGTTGGAGGAGGAAGAGGAGGTGGTGGTGGAGGAGGAAGAGGAGGTGGTGGTGGAGGAGCTGGTGGTGGAGGAGGTGGTGGTGGAGAAGGAAGAGGAGATGGTGGTGGTGGGGGAGGAGGAAGAGGAGGTGGTGGTGGGGGAGGAGGTGGTGGTGGGGGAGGAGGTGGTGGTGGGAGAGGAGGTGGTGGAGAAGGAAGAGGAGATGGTGGTGGAGGAGGTGGTGGTGGGGGAGGAGGTGGTGGAGAAGGAAGAGGAGATGGTGGTGGAGGAGGAGCTGGTGGTGGGGGAGGAGGTGGTGGAGAAGGAAGAGGAGATGGTGTTGGAGGAGGAAGAGGAGGTGGTGGTGGAGGAGGAAGAGGAGGTGGTGTTGGAGGAGGAAGAGGAGGTGGTGGTGGAGGAGGAAGAGGAGGTGGTGGTGGAGGAGGAAGTGGTGGTGGAGGAGGAGGTGGTGGTGGGGGAGGAGGTGGTGGAGAAGGAAGAGGAGATGGTGGTGGAGGAGGAGGTGGTGGTGGGGGAGGAGGTGGTGGTGGTGGAGGAGGAGGTGGTGGTGGAGGAGGAGGTGGTGGTGAGGGAGGAGGTGGTGGAGAAGGAAGAGGAGATGGTGGTGGAGGAGGAGGTGGTGGTGGGGGAGGAGGTGGTGGTGGGGGAGGAGGTGGTGGTGGTGGAGGAGGAGGTGGTGGTGGGGGAGGAGGTGGTGGATGAGGAGGAAGAGGAGGAAAACAACGTGGTGGAGGAAGAGGAGGAGGTGGTGGGGGAGGAGGTGGTGGAAGAGGAGGAGGTGGTGGAGGAGGTGGTGAAAGAGGAGATGGTGGTGGTGGAGGAAGAAGAGGTGGTGGGGAATTAGGGTAGGAGGAGTAGCAGCAAGAAGTGGTATATAAGAGAAGGAAGAGAAAGTGGGGAAGAGGGAGGAGGAGGGGAAGCATAAGGAGGAGGGGGAGGGGGGAGTAGAAGGTCCCAAAACTGATACCTTTCAAATGTGTTTTCCCACAAGAATTATTGTTAGAAATGGTTTTATTTTGGGGCATTAAATGCTCTTAGTCGTATGAATACATGTACCCACTTCCAAGAATATATATGTAATATGTTTCTGCGTTTCTCAAAATTCAACTTCTTTCGACTTACGACTCGTTTTCCTTGGACACACCACAATTAGTCATTTTGTTTAATCACCATTAATGTCAAACTGGTTAATTGCTGGTCCGTGTTTATGCACGCCCGTGTTTTAATAAGTTTTTGTTCTGTTATTTGTTCAATTATGTATTGATTTCGACTCTGATGAGAAGTTGATCAAATTGCAGCCCTGGTGACCCCGCCCACCACGCCCACGTGTCCAGGCTGGGTGTGGGTAACAAGTATTGTAACACCCACACCACTGTTCACCATCTCACACGGAACACTCCTGTCCCTCTCTCCCTGTCTCTCCTCTCTCTCCCTCCCTCCCTTTCTATATTCCTGTCTCTCCTCTCTCTCCCTGTCTCTCCTCCCTCTCTCCCTGTCTCTCCGCTCTGCCTCCCTCACTCTCTCTCCTCTCCCTTTCTATATTCCTGTCCCTCCTCTCTCTCCCTGTCTCTCCTCTCTGCCTCCCTCACACACTCTCTCTCCCTGTTTCTCCTCTCTCTCTCCCTCCCTTTCTATATTCCTGTCCCTCCTCTCTCTCCCTGTCTCTCCTCTCTCTGCCTCCCTCCCTTTCTATATTCCTGTCCCACTTGTCTCTCCGCTCTGCCTCCCTCACTCTCTGTCCTCTCCCTCTCCCCTCTCTCTTTGTCTCTCTTCTTTCTCCCTGTTTCTCCTCTCTATCCCTCCCTCCCTCTCTATATCCCTGTCTCTTCTCTCTCTTCCTGGCTCTCTCCTCTACCTCTCTGTCACTCTTCTCTTCCTTTCTCCTCTCCCCTTTCTCTCCCTGTCTTTTTTCTCCCTGTCTGTCCTCTCTCTCTCTGTCTCTCCTCTTTCTCCCTGTGTCTCTCTCCCTGTCTCTCCTCACTCTCTCTATGCCTCTCCCCCTCTCTGTCCCTCTCCCTCTCTCCGTCTCTCCTCTCTCCGCATATCTCTCCTCTCTCTCCACCTCTCTCTCCCTGTCTCTCCCCTCTCCCCAGAGAGGGAGGGGGAATAGGGAGGGAGAGAAAGAACAGAGAGGGGGAGATAGGAAGAGAGAGATGGAGAGAAAGGAAGAAAGGGAGAGATACAGAACACAGAGAGGGGGAAGAGGAAGGGAGAGAAAGTACAGAGGGAGGGAATGAGAAAGGGGGAGAATGAGAGGGTGGAGGCAGAGGGTGTCAATTTCATCCTTGAGCACGATAAAAACAATTTAAAATTTAAAATTAACTGGTAAAGAAAGGCGTGGGTTTTTGCACATCGTTTTATTGCCAAAATTAGAAATCAATACAGTGATCTCGTTGTACATCTAGGTTTACAAAAACTATTCCATATATGGGTCAGATTTTCGTAAAATGTACAATTCGCCTTCACCAATCCTCTCAAATAACCCCCATTCCAGACAATAATGAGCTTCAAAATACAGTTTAACATAACAAAACAGATACTTTAAATGAATGCGATACCAAATATACTCAGACATACCCGATATTCATCATTTTTCAGCCTAATTTAGCAAAATTTCCTAAATGTGTAGGGCTGCCAATTGTGCATTTTCTGAAAATCTGACCCATATCCTGCCCTCAAGGCTTCTACACTTCTAAGTTTCAATATTTGTATTTTTGTTTGGTATTTCTTGATTTTTCGTTTAAACCAAACCTTTGCACTACGCACCATAACCTTTCATAGCAAACCGAAATACCTTTCCTTCACATCGCAAAATTTGTCATTGATGTTTATCAAATCTTTGACCATTTTAAACTAGCCAACAAACATAATAAAAATAATAATGAAAATAAGTCTTCTTATAATCAAACTAACATCCACCGTGTTTTTATTTCATCTTTCTGTACATTAGCAGGTAGGACCTTAAGTTGATTAGCATACACAAACCGTTTTTAAACAGAAAGTAATAGAATCATTTTCCATAAAAACATCAACGTCCTCCCTTGTTTAGGAATGTTTTTTTTCTTATTTTTGTAGATTCTTTATTTTCTTATTCCTGCCTTCTTGGCATCTACAGACTAAGACATGTAATGTAAATCAAAGGTAATCAAAATGAACCGTCTACTAAGTACTATTGAGAGGAAAGAAACATGTTTAACACGGCCTATGGTGTTTGTTTAGGAATGTTAACACAATAACATGTGGGTCAGATTTTCAGAAAAAGTACAATTCGCCTTTACCAATCTTCTCAAATAACCCAAATTTAAGACGAATTTAAGACGAGTTCAACCTAACCAAACCGATTGCTAAAATCAGTGCAATGCCAAATATACTCGAATTTGCCTAGTATTGGCCATTTTTCAGTCTAATTTAGCAGAATTTACTAGATGTGTACAGCTGACAATTGTATATTTTCTGAAAATCTGACCCATGTACTGCGTGGTTAAATACAAGTGGGTGTGGGGAAGTGATGGCGGATGGCGGTTGGCGGGGGGGGGGGGGGGAGCGGGGAGCGGGGGGGGGGGGGGGGGAGTGATGGCGGAGGGGAGGCTGGCGTGCAATGCCAGAGCTATGGTTCATGTTCTACCCATGTGGTGGCGTGTTACCACCACCCATGGTGGCCGCCATATTGGATGTGGCACGCCAACCTGAGCTACAACACATTCCTGTTTCCCGCCTTATTCACGGCCAAATGTCGTCTGCACTGGGAAATGAGAGAAGGAGAAGATGAGAAGATGGTGTCAGCTTTTAACAAGTTGAGGAGAGAGGAAAGGGGGAGAGAGGCAGGGAGTGGGGGAGAGAGAGAGAAAGTGGGGGAGGTAGTGAGAGAGACGAGAGAAGAAGAGGGACAGTTGAGGAGAGAGGACGGGTGAGGGAGAGAGTGAAGAGATAGAGATAGAGAGAGTCAGAGAGCGGGAGAGTGGTACGGTAGTTAAAGAGAGCGAGAGGCAGTGAGAGAAAGAGGGAGGGGAGAGAGGGGGGAGTGAGCGAGAGAGGGAGAATGGGGGAGCGAGAGAGAGTGAGGGAGAGAAAGAGGTAGAGAGAGAGGCAGTGAGAGAAAGAGGTAGAGAGAGAGGTAGAGACGGGGAGTCAGCAAAAGAGAGGGAGGTAGAGAGAGAGGGAGAGAGAGACAGACAGACAGACATATCTATAGAGAAAGAGGTGGTAGGGGGCATGAGAGGGAGGAAAGGGGAGAAGGGGGGGGGGGGGGCAATAGAGACGGAGAAAGAAATGAGAGGGGGCAGGATATGAGAGGGAAGTGGTGAAGGAGACAGAGACAGAGGAAAGGAAAGAGCGGAGCAATAGAAAGAGATAGAGAGGAGGAAGATGGAGCAGAGAGGGGAGAGTGGCGAGAGCGAGAGGGAGAAAGAGAGAGGCGGGGAGAAAGAGAGAGAGAGGAGAGAGAGACAGAGAGGGAGAGAGAGGTAGAGAGACAGAGAGAGGTGGGAGAGAGAGACAGAGAGAGAGAGGGGGAGAGAGAGACAGAGAGAGAGGGGGAGAGAGAGAGGGAGAGAGAGAGAGGAGAGAGAGAGAGGGGGAGAGAGGCGGGGAGAAAGGAGAGAGAGACAGAGAGGGAGAGAGAGGTAGAGAGACAGAGAGAGGTGGGAGAGAGAGAGGGGGAGAGAGACACAGAGAGAGAGGGGGAGAGAGAGAGGGAGAGAGACACACAGAGAGAGGGGGAGAGAGAGGGAGGAGAGAGAGACAGAGAGAGGGGGAGAGAGACAGAGAGAGAGAGACAGAGAGAGAGGGGGAGAGAGACACACAGACAGAGGGAGAGAGAGAGGGAGCATAAGAGAGAGAGAGGGAGAAGAGAAACACTAGTAATCAAAATGTGTCTGAGGCCGATATTATTTGAGTTTTTTGTAATAATTCAACTTCTCCCTATTTTTCTTTAAAGTCTACATTAACCTTCTTAACATTAACATTTTTGTAATATTAAGACATTGTTTATTTATCCATTAAGTCAAGCCCAAAAATATTAAAGTATTAAATCAGGGTTAAGTACAAAGCACCCTGTGGTCTTTCAATGATTATTATCCAACAATCTCTTTCTTGGAGTGACAAATAGTCCTTTGTGCAGTTCTGACGATGGCACCAAGGCGTATAAAACAGTGGAGTATTTCTTCTCTTTCGCCTTTAGTCCAGGGGCAGGAGGGGTGAACCTTGCGTTTTGGTCCATACGATGTTTTATGAGTGATTCTATATCTCCAGAATCTCCTGATTCCAAATCTGCCGGGTGCCACTCTGTAACCCTTGAGGAAAATTAATTATCGACATTTGAAAAAAAAAAGTTAAAAATATTAAATTTAATCAATGAAAAAATTATTTCGTCCGCAATATCCACTGTAATTGCTATCTTTTTTTATGGAGAATAAACTTTATAAATGGATTTATATATATCAAAAGTTAGAGAATTCATCATGGCCGCTAAAGGTCATATTAAAAGGTCAAAGGTCAAGGTCAAATGTCTTTTTGAGGTTTTTTGCCAATAACTCGGAGAAGAATGCACTGACATCTTAGATCAAATTAAATCAATTTTAGGACTCATTATTTCCTATCAATTGATACCAGTCACTTGATTCTACTTTCAGTAGTTTTATTACAAATGCATTTCATGATATGAGACTATTTTGTGTTTTGGCCAGAAAATGATGTAGGCCCTTATTTCTTGAAAGCACAGTTCAGTATTTGTTGAAGATATAGCTAAACATAATTAAACAATTTTTTGGTTAAAGTTTGATAATGACTTTACAATTGAACATTTTATGATTTTATAGCTATTAAAGATATATTCCCTGATGTGAACACCTTTGACGATAAAGAAAGGAATCATTTGGATGTGTGCACTGGATCATGATAGCATTATAAACTTTTTCGGTTCTAGGGATAACAGAGATAATTTTGTTATCTATAATGGAGAACAGATCGAGTGTGTAGAAAATTTTAAATAGCTAGGGTTTCATTTGGACTGTGGCTTAAACATGAACCAGCACATTAATTTAAGGAATTATGTAATTAGTTTTGGAATGTACAGTAGATCTGCCATGCAGAGTATGGCTTCCAATTCAGTGATAGGATTGAAATGACAAAAGAATGTAAGCTGTAATACTGAATAAAAGTTGATATATATTAATGACATTAGTGTTAGGACTAGTATATTACAGAAGAGACTAAGAAAAATAAGGCATTTTGTTAGCAAAGACCTTGCTTCCTTGATGAGTTGTGGTTCCATGTGAAAACCAATGCCTACCACCCCAGATGTGAAGATACTAGTGAAATTAAAAAAATAAAATGACTAGAAAATGAGACAAATGTAAAAAGGCTGTCTGCTCTGGGACTCAACTTCACAATGTCCAGTTATGAAGCCTAGCACGATAACCATTTAACCAATGAGACTGGCTATAGAACATGTACATTAACACTAGGCATACCCATTGATTCATCACATTTTAGGCAGAGTACAAACTTAACTTTTTTCTTTACCCGCCAACCTGGCAGGTGAAATAAGTGATTTACCCGCCCACATAGAAATTTACCCGCACGCAAATTACCCTAAATTAAAGAAGTTTAAATCATGAAATATCATCCTTTTGTTTAATAGAGCTTTTGTCTTAATCTAAGTTAAAGTCTAACAAATGATCGAGTTCCATAAATGTAACAAATGAGGGAGAAAGAGAAAGGGGGAGGGGGAGAGAGGGAAGAAATTTACCCACCGACAAATAACTTCTCAATGAAATCCTCAATAGATGTAAAATAATATAAATCTCTCCATCTCCCACATTAAAAATGCATTTCATTGCATTTAGCGGTGGGCAGGTGCTAATTTTGTACTCCGTTAGGTGTACTTTAATCACCCATTAACCTCATGGTGATTGAGGAGAATGGGGAAAATTAAATATGAGGTTCCCTGTGTTAGCTGCATGGGATTCAATGATTGGAAATTTTCATAAAAGTATATCTTGCATTATGCAATCTATTTCTATAATAGGCTAATGTCTAGCTCTGCACGCTTTTCTGGATATCTAAAACATTTATACTTCTAGTACCAGAATTTGGTAGTATAGTGGTAGACTTGACATCAAAACAGCAGAGAAGAAGACTACAAGTCATTCTGAATAATTGCCTGTGAAAGGTTTGTCATGTAAGGATTAGGGAAGCTAACTATATTATTTCGAAATTTTAACTTACACATGAATTGGGATATGATTCTTTTATGTTTTAGAAGGCTTCAAAGATATCTTAACCTTCTGGGGGATGGAAATCATGGCTTGGATTTACCTAATCCTAGATATGAGGGATCCAGCTAGATTGAGAATATTTTCAACAATGCTATTGCTTCTATGAATGATCTAAATACATGATGGGGAAGATAAACACTTGTCCTATCATATCATGTATGATACATGGCAATTTATATTTGCTGACTGGTGTATTCTGTGATAAACAGGGAATGTTTTCATTAGTTTTTAGGCTGACTCACATAATTCCTTGCGAATAATGACATTTTAAGACATCCAGTTTAGGGTTAATTATATTCTTGAATAAATCCTTTGACATCTATCTCACAAATCAAACACACCTGATAATTATATTACAGTTTTTCCATGTATATTATTTTCAAATGGTGTGTACACCAGATTTATGCTCATGCTTATATTCAGGGCTGGGCATATGATATTATATATCATTACAATATACTGAAAACAGGTTGCCTTCACCCAGCCAAAAATATAGAAGAAAAACTGGTTATGTTTATTGCCAGCTTTATTCAAGATAAATCAATGGTTATTTCATCTGATATGTATGTCCAACTGATTCTCTTAATTATCAAACTGGTCATTTCAGCTTGTTCTTCAACTATATCCCTTATTTCATGCACCAGGCTTATATATAGGGCCTGGCTGATATTACCATAAGAAAGTGCTTAACCCCCAACAATGAGGAAGGCTTGGTTTTATTCAGAGAGACAATACAATACAATTTAATTGAAAGATCATAATATACTTTCAAGAACATTTTATACATATTTATGTCTATCTCCAACAGAAACGTGTCTGTGGTTCAAGAAATAAGAGCCTACCTCATTTTCTGGCTGAAAGATGAAATAATCCGTTACTTTGAAAGGCTATT
The DNA here is from genome assembly GCA_942159475.1 of Sthenelais limicola. NCBI lineage: Eukaryota > Metazoa > Annelida > Polychaeta > Phyllodocida > Sigalionidae > Sthenelais > Sthenelais limicola. Next base: position 16,331,659 of record OW804098.1, read on the forward strand.
GTAATAATGCTATTAGATGTAGAATCAAGTGGTTGGTATCAATCGATAGGAAATAATGTGCCCTAAAATTAATTTCATTCGACCTAAGATGTCAGAGTATTTTCCTCAGAGTTATGTGCAAAAATCCTCAAAAAGACCTATGACCTTGACCTTTGACCTTTGAATATGATCTTTAGGGTCATGATGAATTCTCTAATGTTTTATATTATATGGTTCCACTAACAAAGTTTATGTTTCATCAATCTTATGCAATTATAGTGGATATTCAGGGTGAAATTATTTTTTTATTGATTAAATTTAATATTTTTAACTTTTTTTGTTAAAACGTCGATAATTAATTTTCCTCATGGGATACAGAGTGGCACCCGGCAGATTTGGAATCGGGAGATTTTGGAGATCTAGAATCAATCAAAAAACATCGTATGGACCAAAACGCAAGGTTCACCCCAAAAATGGGGTTCTGCCCCCGGACTACTTGCCTCGCGATAACATATTGACGCAGAAGACTCTCTGAGACACTTTAACAATTCGCCTTTCGCATTAAATAAATTGTTGTTATGGAATTAGAGAGTTTTTCTCAAAAGAAATTTTTATTTTCATCTCTGTTCATTTTAATATCCACTTGAGATGGTTAGAGTGGGCTTTCAAACACCGTATCACTGTCACCATTAAACGTCTGAATGGAAAAATAATAACAGTTAGTTTAATTTTCACTTTTTTGATTGACGTTAGTCATAATCGGCCATAACTGCAAATCAATATGTGATCTCGATTGAGAGGACATTCAGACTTTTCTGAATTTCTCACAGGTATGCAAAATCTTACACAAAGAGTTTTATCTTTTTTAGAAATGGGGAATTTGACAAATTATTACACATGTGTTAGAGAAAAATGAGTCACAAGTCGGACCGAATGGATTTTGAGATATCCTCGTATTTGAAAAGATGGGATCAATCCGATTCCAATGATAGTAAACATTGGGATATTTAATAAGTATTTCTTTACTTGTTCATGCATGAATCTTTGCAATATTTCTGGGTGGACAATCACTAGTAAGGTAGTTAAATATACTCCATAGGATAACCTCAGGTACCCACAGATATATTCAATATTCTGTCTTAAAAGTTTGCACATGTATGTAAGTAATCATGCTACTAGCAGCGCTAAACACCCTAAAAGACCCTATAAGACAACATTATGACTAAAAAAACGTTTGAAAAATATCATTTTTTGCGACTAAATCGATAATTTAAGTCAAACAGTGCGTAAATTTGTTATGATTGGTGTTGCTGTAATAGCTGACAATGCAGCTTAAATTCGTTTATTCATTTCATTTGGTATCGAATTTGTTGGAGACTGCAACTTTAAGAATGTACAATAATAGGCGATTTGCATAGCCGCCATTTTGAATCCTGATTCGTATGGCATTATGGAACTAATGGTACAGTATAAAATCTATAGAAATCATGCCATGTTCCGAATTGGATACTTATCAATGCTCTAATGTCAATATCCATGTGTTATGCATGTTATCATATCACAAGCCTCCATTTTTCCCATCATGCATTTGGTTTTCATGGATCATTCATAAAAGCTATGTTATTGGTGGAAACATTGTTGCAAATTTCGATAGAAATGTTCCCAAATATATGTCAGGTTTCAACAGAATCTATCCCACGATGCATTGTAACAGACATGCGCAGTGGCACATGCACGTGCCCTATTGCTCAAATGATGTCCTTGTTCTAATCACACTCTATTGGGTCATTTCCCCCCTCCCCACCTCCCTCCCTCCCTCCCTCCCGGATATACTACCAGGATGTCATGTACGAACGCTGCCTGAGCGCCTACCAGCGTTCACAACCACACTGGAGGAGGAAGTAGTGAGAGGCACTGGTAGTATAGGCTGTGTAAGGCACCACTGTAAGTAGTATAAGGACATGGGGCTGTACATATGGACATATCCACACCTGGAGCAGGCACTACTACTCCTGGAGCTAGACTAGAGGCTACCAGGTCAGTCACTTATAGCATTAACCCTGGAGGATTGACCCTGGAGGAAGGTCAGTGGTATTAGACCATGCACTCTGAGTGTGCTCTAAGCGGGGATTTAGATTAAGGTGAGTCATGCCAGGCCACTGACTCAATGGTAGAGATGGGAGGGATGACACTCAGGCCATTGGTCAGGTCAGCCTTGGGGTCATTGGGTCATTCATGAGGTCACTCACTAGGTCATTTATTTGGTCGATCACTAGGTCATTCATCAAGGTCAGTCACCAGGTCGTTTATCAAGGTCATTCATCAAGGTCATTCACCAGGTCATTAATCAAGGTCATTAATCAAGGTCATTTTCCAGGTCATTCATTGGGTCGATCACTAGGTCATTCATCAAGGTCACTCACCAGGTCATATGTCAGGTCATTCATCAAGGTCATTTACCAAATCATTCATCAAGGTCTTTCACCAGGTCATTAATCAAGGTCATTCATTGGGCCAATCACTAGGTCATTCATCAAGGTCATTTTCCAGATCATTCATCAGGTCACTGACCAGGTCATTCATTTGGTAGATCACTAGGTCATTCATCAAGGTCATTTTCCAGGTCATTCATCAGGTCACTCGGTCATTCATTGGGTCGATCACTAAGTCATTCATCAAGGTCATATATATATAGAGCTTGGTCAGATAATATTTACCGATAATATCTACAGAATATTACTCACCCTCCCTTAATTCGTTGGTCTGGTGCCTGACCTAGTTTCCCTGTGAAAGCAAAGTTAATAATGATAAGCTGAGACGTAGATTAAAAGGAGTATCCGGTCATTAATGGGTCAGATCTTCAGAAAATGTACAATAACAAATTATTCGCCTTCACTAATTCTCTCAAATAACCCACGTTTAAGACAGACATAAGCTTCAAAATGCAGTTTAACAAAGCAAAACAGATACTATAAATCAACGTGACACCAAATGTGATCTGTTTCAGGAAAATGAGTCATAAGTCGCAAAAAGTAGATTTTTAGATATCATTATATTTGAAAAGACGAGATCAAGCCGATTCCAATGATAGTAAACAGTCTAATAATCTAATAAGTATTTCTAGAATTTAAGTTTGATATTTTCGTTTTTGAAAAAAAAAGTTTCCAATATTTCTGGGGGTCAATAAACAGTAAAGTAACTAAATGTAGTCCATATGAGGACCTTTAAAATGAAAGGATATATTATATAGATTGTCCTGAAATTTGATATATCGATTGATATAAGTCTAAGTGATAACCTCTCAAAAAATCAGAACATTCCAATAATGTGATCTTGTGAAAAAAACACTTTGAAGAATATCAATTTTGCGATTTATGACTCATTTTCCTGGAACACATCACAAATATACTCAGATATACCCGTTATTCATCATTTCTCAGCCTAATTTAGCAACATTTCCTCAATCTTTAGAGCTGCCAAGTGTACATTTTCCGGAAATCTGACCCTAATATTATAGGGTTCTGCTTCCAGTCACTAGCTTGAGATTGACTAGCGTCAACTTGCGATTGAGTAACGTGGGCTTGCGATGGAGTAGCGTTGGGTTGTAATGCTTGATCGCAGTTATATGGCCAGTATTTGTTATTGGGGGAGCCCGTGCAATCAGCCATTACGTAATTACTGTTTGTAATTAATGTTATTAAGCTATAAGCATTACATCATGCTTTGGCTATTTCTTCAGTGAAGCCTCACCAACAAGCTGTGAAGTTAGTTCATTAAAACATGGTACATTAATTTAGGGTGAGATACTTGCACAATCATGGTGAGAGTCAATTCAAACGCAGAATATCAAAATAATTTTGATTTCCCTGATCTTTTTGATGATTAGCTGTCAAAAAAGCAGGGTATCGCATCCCGTTAGCGTGTTTCCCCTCTTGCTTTGATATGCCCAAATGTATGTAAACAGAGTATATAATGTGTTAACGGTGGCATAATGCAGCCCCCCCACACACACACACTCTCTCGCTCTACAGCAAGACAGAGGGGTAGAGAGAGAGAGAGAGAGAGGAAGGATGGGAAGTAGAAAGAGAGAATGGGGAGGACGGAGAGAAAGAGGAAAAGAGATAGGGAGAAAGAGAGAGAGGGAGAGAGAGAGAGAGAGAGGGAGAGAGATATAGGGGAGAAAGATGAGAGAAAGGAAGGGGGGTAGAGAGAGAGAAGGGGGAAAATAGAGAGGGGGACGGAGAGAGAAATAGAAGGAAAGGGCGGCAGGTAGAAAGAGAGAAAGGGGAGGGGGGAGGGAGAGAGAGAGAGAGAAGAAGACACACACACACGGGAAGGGAGGGAGGTAGAAAGAGAGAATGGAAAAAGCGAGTGAGGGAAAGGGATAAAGGTGAGGAGAGAGAGGAAGGTTTCATGAGAAGAGCTAGGCAGGAGAGAGAGAGAGAGAGAGAGAGAGAGGAGGGAGAGAGGACGAGAGAGAGAGGAGAGAGGGAGAGGGAGATAGGAGGGGGAGAGAGAGGAGGGAAAGGGAGAGAGAGGGAGAGAGATCTAGAGAAGGGAGAGAGAGAGAGAAAGAAAGAGAGACAGAGGGAGAGAGAGAAAGAGAGAGAGGAGAGGGGGAGAGAGAGAGGAGGGAGAGAGAGAAGAGAGGGAGAAAGAAAGAGAGACAGAGGGAGAGAGAAAGAGAGAGGGGGAGAGAGAGAGAGAGAAAAAAGAGAGAGAGGATGGAGAGAGAGAGGGAGAGAGAGAAAGAAAGAGAAAGGGAGAGAGAGAAAGAAAGAGAAAGGGAGAGAGAGAAAGAAAGAGAAAGGGAGAGAGAGAAGATGGGGAGAGAGAGAGAAAGAAAGAGTGAGAGGGAGAGAAGAACAGTCAGAATTCACGAGAACAGACGAAGACAAATCCAACAACATTAAAGCAAGGACAATAAAGAATAATAGAAGAAAAAGAATCCCAGGTTTGGAGTAGAATTGGGCGGCCGGGCAGTAGTAGCCTGAAGCCTATTTAGGGACGCGTGTTTTGTGTCCCAGGCAGGCAACATTACTTAAAACAAGCACAGAAAACGGGGGGAGGATAATGGAAGCGGTGCCTGGCCAAAACAAGCTGTTCCCGTGACCTCCCCGCACTCAAGCCATCAGCCCAGACAACAGTGGTGGTAGTACCGTACAGTCGGGAATAAACAGAGGAATGGAACAAGGAGCTAGCAATAGGGGAGTTGCATAGCCGCCATTTTGAATCTTGATTGAATTATGGGACTAATTGTACAGTATAAAGTCTATAGAAAACATGCCATGTTCAGCATGGAATATTTATTAATGTTCTAGTGTAAATTTTATATCCATGTGTTATACATCTTTCCATAACACAAGTCCCCATCTTTCCCATCATGCATGTGGTTTTTATAGATCAGTTGTAGAAGCTGTGATGTTGGTGAAAACATTCTTGCAATTTTCGAAAAAAATCTTCAGATTTCAACAGAATCTATCCCATGATGCACTGTAACAGACATGCGCAGTGGCACATGCAACTCCCCTATTGATTTATTAGACGAGATGTATTGTTATAGCTCGCACAGCTGGAGAGTACCAATAGGGGATTTGCATAGCCGCCATCGTGAATCTTGATTCACATGGACATATTGGACAGCGTCCAATCTATGGAAGTTGTCAGTGTAAAACTGCTATGTTCAGCATGGAATATTTATTGGTGCTCTAATGTCAATATCCATGTCTTATACATGTTTCCATGACACAAGTCCCCATCTTTCCCATCATGCAAATTAAGTTCTCATAAGTTAAACAAATAGTTTTAGGCCTATTTGGACTTTCCGTCTCTTTTCTCTGTCTCTCTCTCTCCCTTCTTCTCTATCTCTATTTCCTGGGTAAGACCATAAAGTGCCTTTCTGTCTCTTTTCTCTGTCTCTCTCTCCCTTCTTCTCTATCTCTATTTCCTGGGTAAGACCATAAAGTGCCTTTCTGTCTCTTTTCTCTGTCTCTCTCTCCCTTCTTCTCTATCTCTAATTCCTGGGTATGATCATAAACTGCCTCCCTCTCAGCTCTCCCGCCCTTGATATAACCATATCAAATGTGTTGATAAGGGCGTAAAGCAACCAATCTCACTCACCTATTTGGACTCGTTTAGCATAATACTATATTCTTATGAGATCCAATTAAAGTTGTACTCTCAGCTAGCGTGGATCAAAAACTCATTCATTTTCTCCCTCTTCTATAGTCTGTCCAAAAAGTAGTTGAAACGTGATTCCTTAGTCCCTTTAAGGGGAGGGAAAAGTGGGAGATTTTGTATTTCTATTTATGACAAGGACCTGTCAACCCTTTGCCCAGGGAGTCGCTCATTGCAATCAACCATGGAGTAAACAGGGCCAATATAACCAGCTCTTCCTTCCTTGTAAGCAAAACAACAGCTGATGCACATAGAATAGAGGCAGCGCAATACAATGCAGCTGTATATTTGGCCATGGTTGGTCGCAAACGGCCATGGTCAGTCGCAAACGGCGATTCGGGGGCGAAGATTTGAAATTAGACTCCCCCACTTTTCCCTCCCGTTAAAGGGACTAAGGAATCACGTGTCAAATACTTTTTAGACAGACTATACCATTCTTTGCTTAAAGTCATTTGACCAACATTTTAGAGGATTATGTCCAGTTGGTTTTGCTACAGGCTTCTAAAACGTCCTCATTTGTATTTGGGGGACCTGCCTAAATCCCGTAATTCATGTGATGACTTCACTTATTAAGTGAAGATATTATAGGAAAGGATTCTGGCGGGTCCTCCAAATACAAATAAGGATTTTTAGAAGTCCTGTCGCAAAAATACCTCAACACAAACCTCCAGAACGACTTTTAAGATGAGTTGGGGAAAAAATACAAATAAGGATTTTTAGAAGTCCTGTCGCAAAAATACCTCAACACAAACCTCCAGAACGACTTTTAAGATGAGTTGGGGAAAAAATACAAATAAGGATTTTTAGAAGTCCTGTCGCAAAAATACCTCAACACCAACCTCCAGAACGACTTTTAAGATGAGTTGGGGAAAAAATGGAGGAAATCAAATTTCTTTTTACTGATGTTACCTGAGAGAGTGTTATGTAACATATTGTGTAACCTCATTATATTTATATTAGTTATTAATTATCACCTATTATCTCATTACTTAAAACCGCTAATTATACTTAACTAGCTAGGACTGTGCAAGTCTACTTATACATGCTATGCCATGGGTATTACGTAAGGGCTACGCCCACCTATTTACATATCCAACCCCTTGAGGAGCCTGTACCCGTTGCTCAGATTATTAAACAGTTGCTTGGTTCTTCTCACGTTTAAATTTAGCTTTATAATATAAGTCATGATATGAGTAAAATGGATGTATTTTGTCATAATAGTAGCTGAGCATGCAGCACTAAATAAAGAAAAAAAAGAAAAAGAAAAGATTAAAGGTTAAAGGTTAAGCAAACGGTTAAATCAACGTTAAAGTACAGAACCAATATTAGGATAGGACGCTATGACGTCACTTTGCAGAGCGGTGGCGCTACCAGCATGCCCCCAAGCGGTGGTTCCTGACACTACTTGCATCCGGTGCCTGGTAACTGCTGAGGGATGATGGGAAGAACGAGGGCACGTGACCTGTCCATGTGACCCAATTAAAATCTCCATTTTCCAATAAAAATAATCTGAGTTTTCTCATTATTATTCTTTACCTCCTTCTCTCCCCTCTTCTCTTTAAGTTTCCTCCCTGGCATTCACACTTCTTTAATAATGGTTTTGTTGGATCTTCTTCTCTGGATCTTTTTGGAAATGTCTGCCTTGGATCAGATTTGCTGTTTTTAATGCCCCACTTTAGTCCCGGATCTGAGCCTATTCTGTTTCCCAATCCCGACTGCACCTGTTGTGTTCCCTCCTGCTCCTCCTTCTCTACTTCGGTCAGATTTTCAGAAAATGTACAATTCACCTTCACCATTCCTCTCAAATAACCCGAATTTCAGACGAAAATAAAGTTCAAAATACAGTTCAACCTAACCAAACAGATTGCTAGAATCAATGCAATGCTGAATATACTCGAATTACCTAGTATTGACCAAATTGCAGCCTTATTTAGCAGAATTTACTAAATGTGACCAGCTGCCAATTGTGCATTCTCTGAAAATCTGACCCACTTATTTATACTTTAAAGTCCTATCTCTCATTCCCTCCCTCACTCCCTCACTCACTCCCTCACTCCCTCCCTCACTCACTTCTTCCCCTCTCCACATATTCCTAGCCTCCGGTCCTATTCTTCTTCCCTTCTGCTCCTGCTCCTGCTCCTCAAGCTCCTGCTCCTCCCTTCCCTTTATCCCTCCCCCTCTTCTTTCCCCCTCCTCCCTCTTCTTTCCCCCTCCTCCCTCTTCCCTCCCCCTCCTCCCTCCCCCTCCTCCTCCACCTGCTCCTCGTCCTACCCCTCCTCCTTCACCTGTTCCTCCTACCCCTCTTACCTCTCCCTCCTACACCTCCTCTCCTCCTCCCTCCTCCCCCTCCATGGCCTCCTCACCTCCCTCTTCCTTCCCCTCGTCTACCTACTCCTGCTCCCCTCCCCATCTCCTTCTCCTGCTCCTCCCCCTCCCACTCCTCCTTCCACTCGCCCCTCTTCTATCTCCTCCTCACCTCTCATTCCTCCTCCACCACCTCCCCCCACTCCTCCTCAACCTCCCCTTCTACTCCTCCTCCACCACCTCCCCCCACTCCTCCTCAACCGCCCCTTCCACTCCTCCTCCACCACCTCCTCCCTTCCTCCACCTCCCCTTCCACTCCTCCTCAACCTCCCCTTCCACTCCTCCTCCACCACCTCCTCCCTTCCTCCACCTCCCCTTCCACTCCTCCTCCACCACCTCCTCCCTTCCTCCACCTCCCCTTCCACTTCTCCTCCACCTCCCCTTCCACTCCTCCTCCACCACCTCCTCCCTTCCTCCACCTCCCCTTCCACTTCTCCTCAACCTCCCCTTCCACTCCTCCTCCACCACCTCCTCCCTTCCTCCACCTCCCCTTCCACTCCTCCTCCACCACCTCCTCCCTTCCTCCACCTCCCCTTCCACTTCTCCTCCACCTCCCCTTCCACTCCTCCTTCACCACCTCCTCCCTTCCTCCACCTCCCCTTCCACTCCTCCTCCACCACCTCCTCCCTTCCTCCACCTCCCCTTCCACTCCTCCTTCACCACCCCTTCCACTCCTCCTCCACCACCTCCTCCCTTCCTCCACCTCCCCTTCCACTCCTCCTCAACCTCCCCTTCCACTCCTCCTCCACCACCTCCTCCCTTCCTCCACCTCCCCTTCCACTCCTCCTTCACCACCTCCTCCCTTCCTCCACCTCCCCTTCCACTTCTCCTCAACCTCCCCTTCCACTCCTCCTCCACCACCTCCTCCCTTCCTCCACCTCCCCTTCCACTCCTCCTCAACCTCCCCTTCCACTCCTCCTCCACCACCTCCTCCCTTCCTCCACCTCCCCTTCCACTTCTCCTCAACCTCCCCTTCCACTCCTCCTCCACCATCTCCTACTCCTCCACCTCCCCTTCCACTTCTCCTCAACCGCCCCTTCCACTCCTCCTACACCACCTCCTCCCTTCCTCCACCTCCCCTTCCACTGCTCCTCCACCACCTCCTCCCTTCCTCCTCCTCCCCTTCCACTCCTCCTACACCACCTCCTCCCTTCCTCCACCTCCCCTTCCACTGCTCCTCCACCACCTCCTCCCTTCCTCCACCACCTCCTCCCTTCCTCCACCTCCCCTTCCACTTCTCCTACACCACCTCCTCCCTTCCTCCACCTCCCCTTCCACTTCTCCTACACCACCTCCTCCCTTCCTCCACCTCCCCTTCCACTCCTCCACCTCCCCTTCCACTCCTCCTCCACCACCTCCTCCCTTCCTCCACCTCCCCTTCCACTTCTCCTTCACCACCTCCTCCCTTCCTCCACCTCCCCTTCCACTCCTCCACCTCCCCTTCCACTCCTCCTCCACCACCTCCTCCCTTCCTCCACCTCCCCTTCCACTCCTCCTCAACCTCCCCTTCCACTCCTCCTCCACCACCTCCTCCCTTCCTCCACCTCCCCTTCCACTCCTCCTCCACCACTTCCTCCACCTCCCCTTCCACTCCTCCTCCACCTCCCCTTCCACTTCTCCTCAACCGCCCCTTCCACTCCTCCTACACCACCTCCTCCCTTCCTCCACCTCCCCTTCCACTCCTCCTCAACCTCCCCTTCCACTCCTCCTCCACCACCTCCTCCCTTCCTCCACCTCCCCTTCCACTCCTCCTCAACCTCCCCTTCCACTCCTCCTACACCACCTCCTACTCCTCCACCTCCAGCCCCCACTCCTCCTCAACCTCCGCCCCCTTTCGCAGGAAGACCCGGGTTAACCTAATTTAACACAAATTGTAATTAATTTAACTCTCAATTAATCTCCCTCAGTTACAGAGTAATTATTTTTGTAATGTTGATTTAAGAACCTAATTGATGCTGATTCATTGATTAACATTTCAATTAAATATTTTATTTAACATTTCCTTACTGTGTTAAAATGTCAAAGTATGGAAGGCTTGGGTTGCTTTGGGTCTTTCCCTAGGCTGTCTATACTTAATCACATGTATAGTCACAAGTATATATACAGTTTCATATTTGGTCTTCCACTAACTAACTCCTGGGTAGTATACTACCATCTATTGCTGTGTGATGTTTCACCAGGCTGTTTAGTTCTGCTTATATAACTCGTCTTCCACTAACTCCTGTGGTAGTATACTACCATCTAATGTATGGTGCTTTACCAGGCTGTTTAGTTCAGCTCCTATAGCTGGTCTTCCACTAACTCCTGGGGTAGTATATTACCATCTATTGTTGTCTGATGATTTACAACGTTGTATAGTTCAGCTATACATAGATTTCACTGACGTCACGGTCTTCGCCATGTCCGGGGGTTCGTTAGATGGCTATGTATGCTGCGGTACTTGAAAATACCGTTTTCTGGCTGTTTTAACCTTTACCAGTTTTAATGAGCCTCAAAAACCCATCTTGATAGGTTAGATAATCTTCCTTTAGTGTAGTATTACTCAGGTATGCCCTCTTGTGAGGTTTATCAACTTTGTTTTGATAACCATGCCGTAGACGGTAAGGATAGCGCTGACCCCGGACATGGTGGCCAGTAGGGTTCCCCAGCCACCCGGGTGACGTCATCTGAAATCTATAGGTCTAGAAATGTATAGGTGGTCTTCTACTACCTCCTGGGGTAGTATACTACCATCTATTGCTGTATGATGATTTACCAGGCTGTTTAGTTCAGCTCCTATAGCTGATCTACCACTAACTTCTGGGGTAGTATACTACCATCTATTGCTGTATGATGATTTACCAGGCTGTTTAGTTCAGCTCCTATAGCTGATCTACCACTAACTTCTGGGGTAGTATACTACCATCTATTGCTGTATGATGATTTACCAGGCTGTTTAGTTCAGCTCCTATTGCTGATCTACCACTAACTTCTGGGGTAGTATACTACCATCTATTGCTGTATGATGCTTTACCAGGTTGTTTAGTTCAAATCTGCCTACATCACAGAAGGGCTGCCTGTCTTCAACCCTTGATACGTCCGAAAAAGCCAAAAATTCATTTCTTGCTACTTATGACTTATTCTTCTGTGAAACCATGTGATCACTTTAAATTTGCTAATAAATATCTTTATTTGTTTACAGGTGAGTTTGCTAATGAGGTACAGGTGTGTGTACAGTTGGTGCAGGTAAGGGGGAAGGGTGGGGGGGGGTAAGTGTACAATGGGCACTCCAACAACATTCAGTATAATATGGACTACATATTCTGTATCACAACCTTAGAAAATCTGCAAAATTGTAGGTTAAGACAAGCTGAGAAATCTTTTTCTTGCACCCCTCCTCCTCTCCTTCCCCCCTTCTCCCTCCTCCTCCCTTCTCCCTCCTCCTCCCTTCTCCTTCCCTTCTCTCCTCCCTCCTCCTCCTCCTTCTCCTCCTCCCCCCTCCTCCTCCCTCTCCTCTCCTTCTTTCTCCTTCCCTACCCCTCCTCCTCTCCTCCCTCCTCCCTTCTCCTTCCCTTCTCTCCTCCCTCCTCCTCCTCCTTCTCCTCCTCCTTCTCCCTCCTCCTCCCTCTCCTCTCCTTCTTTCTCCTTCCCTACCCCTCCTCCTCTCCTCCCTCCTCCTCCCTTCTCCTTCCCTTCTCTCCTCCCTCCTCCTCCTTCTCCTTCTCCTCCTCCTTCTCTTCCTCCCTCCTTCCCTCCCCCTCCTCTCACTCTTCTTCGAACTGCAGCATCTCTTATTGGTGGATATCATCTGTGATGTGTTTCAGGAAAATGAGTCATAAGTCGCAAAAAAAAGATTTTGAGATACCATTATATTTGAAAAGATGAGATCAAGCCGATTCCAATGATAGTAAACAGCCTGATAAAAAAATAAGTATTTCTAGATTTTAAGTTTGATATTTTCGTTTTTGAAAAAAAGGTTTCCAATATTTCTGGGGGTCACTAAACAGTAAAGTAACTAAATGTAGTCCATATGAGGACCTTTAAAACCAAAGGATATATTACATAGATTGTCCTGAAATTTGAGACATCGATTGACATATCCATACGTGACACACTCCCTAAAAATCAGAACATTCCAATAATATGATCTTGTGTAAAAGACACTTTGAAAAATATCAATTTTGCGACTTATGACTCATTTTCCTGAAACACATCACAGGGGATTCTGTCATCATCTAGCAGTTTTAGGGCAGTGTGAGGGCTACCACAATCTCCCCAGATAATCCATGTATCCTGGTTCCAAGACATTTTATACACGTTTGCCAAGCGTATAATTCTATAATAATTCGTCAACAAGCCTATAGCCTGATTATTACCCTTCTATCTCCTGTAGCTGGCTCACAGTGCTGGTGTAATGAGGCACTAGAGTTGCTCCACCAATTGCTCCATGCTGTCTACTAAAGGCTGGCTCCTGCTCACTCACCCTCCTCAGCCCCTCCTTCATCTCATCCACTCACCCTGGGTGTAACACATGTGGACATGCTGGTTCCTCTTAACCTGTGGTGAGGCAAATATAAATGTTTCTCCGATTTAACTACACCCCCTTACACACACATTGAGCTTCCCCCCCCCCCCCCCCGGTCCTGGGTAAGACCCTAAAATGCCTTTCTGTGTCTTTTTCTGCTCTCTCTCCCTTCTTCTCTATCTCTATTTCCTGGGTATGATCATAAAGTGCCTCCCTCTCAGCTTTCCCGCCCTTGATATAACCTGCAATGTAATGGCGTAAAGCAACCAATTCCTGATGACTATACCTTTTCCGGCCCTTGAATATCGTCCTAATGGGAGTTTGCCGTCAAGGGGTATTCTATGTCGGGGCAGAGGTATTCTATGGCTTTCCCTCAGTTTGAGGGACTTGTGTCGGCTCTGAACCTAGACTGTTTTGTTGTACTACGTTTCACATACAATTAAAGCCTTTTTTGAAAACCAGCACCAAAACTTTAAGTGCTTCTAGTTGTAAGAGTGTGGAACACTTTAAGTGCTTCTAGTTGTAAGAGTGTGGAACACTTTAAGTGCTTCTAGTTGTAAGAGTGTGGAACACTTTAAGTGCTTCTAGTTGTAAGAGTGTGGAACACTTTAAGTGCTTCTAGTTGTAAGAGTGTGGAACACTTTAAGTGCTTCTAGTTGTAAGAGTGTGGAACACTTTAAGTGCTTCTAGTTGTAAGAGTGTGGAACACTTTAAGTGCTTCTAGTTGTAAGAGTGTGGAACACTTTAAGTGCTTCTATTTGTAACAGTGTGGAACACTTTAAGTGCTTCTAGTTGTAAGAGTGTGGAACACTTTAAGTGCTTCTAGTTGTAACAGTGTGGAACACTTTAAGTGCTTCTAGTTGTAACAGTGTGGAACACTTTAAGTGCTTCTAGTTGTAAGAGTGTAGAACTAAAGGATCCCCATGCGTTACCGGGAATGTTCCAGATTCTGACCTGTTGTTGGGCCTGATGGTTGTGTTTTGATACACCAGGTGTCTCTGTATATCAACTATTTATTGTCAGGGGGAGAATTATGGTTGCAGATCTGGTTCCACAAGGAGTATAAAGTCGCGTAAAATGATATTGTTTAAATCGTGTTTGTTTTCACTAGGGACTAGTAGTTCTTCATCTTGTGAGTCTTTCGTGCTTTTAGTGGTATACAGACCAGGTTCCTAGGTTATACTGTATGTTATCTATATGTGATGTGTTTTAGGAAAATGAGTCACAAGTCGCAAAATTTATATTTTTCAAAGTGTTTTTCCACAAGATCCCTTTATTGAAATGTTCTGATTTTTAGAGGGTATAGCACTCATAGTCATATAAATCCATGTAGCAAATTTCAGGACATTGTATTCAATATATCCATGCGTTTTGAAGGCCTTTGTATGGAGTATATTTAGTTATTTTACTGGTAAGTACCCGTCTAGATTTTTTTCCCAAAATAAAAATATCAAACATAAAATATAGAAATACTTCTTAAATGTCCTTAATGTTTACCATCATTGGAATCAGCTTGATCTCATCTTTTCAAATATGATGATATCTCAAAATCCATATTTTGCGACTTATGACACATTTTCCTAAAACAGATCACATATTGTTAAGAATATCCTCACTGTAATTAGCATGACGCGATGTTTTTATTCTATTATTTATAATTGGTTAATATTTCCCTCTCTCTCTTACTCTCTCTCTCATTTCTCCCCTCTCTCTCTCTCTCCGCTCTGTCTGTGTCTCTCCCTCCCTTTCCTCCCCTTCCTCCCTCTCTCCCCCTCTCCTCTGCCTCGTTCTCCTCCCTCTCCTCATCTCTCCCCTCCCTCTCATCTCTCTTTCTTCTCGTCTATATCTCTTTCTCTATCCTCTTCCCCTGCTCCCTCCCTTTCCCCTTCTCCCTCCCCTCCTCCATCCCTTCTCTCTTACCTTCTCTCATTCCCTCCCTTCCCCCTCTCTCTCCCTCCCTCATCTCCCCTCTCTCTCTCCCCTTTCCCTTCTCCCTCCACTCCTCCCTCCCTCTCTCTCTCTCCCTCCTATCTCTCTCTCCCTCCCCCACCTCTCCTTCGCTCCCCCCCTCTCTCCCTTCCTCTGTCTCTCTCTCCCTCCCCCAACTCTTTCTTTCGCTCCCTCCCTCTCCCCCTCTCCCTCCCTCCCCCACCTCTCCTTTGCTCCCCCCCTCTCTCCCTTCCTCTGTCTCTCTCTCCCTCCCCCAACTCTTTCTTTCGCTCCCTCCCTCTCCCCCTCTCCCTCTCTCGTCTCCCTCCCTCCCCCACCTCTCCTTTTCTCCCCTCCCCTCTCTCCCTTCCTCTGTCTCTCTCTCCCTCCCCCAACTCTTTCTTTCGCTCCCTCCCTCTCCCCCTCTCCCTCTCTCGTCTCCCTCCCTCCCCCACCTCTCTCTCCTCTCCCTCT